>CAIGQQ010028272.1:1357156-1390206 GCA_903798035.1 Danio albolineatus
TATAATATAATATAATATAATATAATATAATATAATATAATATAATAAATCTTACATTTTCCAGTGATGGAATTTTTTTTTCAAGGCAGGTCTGATAAGCAGTATTCAGTCATTTATAATGCACAGCTAGATCTGCTTTTAAAAATGCAAGATGTTTCAGTGTCCTTATGAAATAAACCATGTTTACATTAATTTTGAATCACTGAAGCGCTTTACAGCTCAGCCCAAGATATATAGATTTTTTTACAAGAATGCAAGGGATTGCTCATAGTTTACATGATACAAATGTTATTATTAGTACAGTATTCACAGAGCCATATGTTTATAATTTATATACATAATACATGCAGCTTGCACATTCGCTTTGAATTGTTTCTGCTTAGTTTGTCCACAAGGTATTAACTGTATTAGCTGTTGTTTTAGAGTAAAAAAGAAATGGAAGAGACAAATAGCTTAACAACAAACTACTGAAGATGGGGAAAAAACTATAGATGACAGTGGTGACGGCTTTCAGTGAGGGACAGAATTCTTGTCTTGGAAATGGTTTTATCATATCAGTCAGCTTCAGAAGTTAAAGTCTGTGTGAAATATAATTTGCTGCATACTTTGATGTCAGTATGATGATGACATATTTTCAACTGAACAGAATATAGAGTAGGGGGCATAGTTTTATTTTTTGCTCTTCCACTTTCCTCTTTCACTTGCAGCAAACTAAGTGTTGGAGGGGCATGGCTAATGACATTTCACCCAATCAGTCAAACTGTCTGAATCATCAACGAAGGACTGCCATTCCGGAGTAAAAGCAATTGGTTAATATTATTTAAAGAGTAGATTATCATACACAGTTTAATTATTCTTTGAACTAGCAATGTACAGTAGCAAAATAAACTTTGTAATTTTTTATTGAATTCAAACTTTAACTGAGGCAGTGTGTAATCTGTATCAATAATGAAACAGGTGTACACTACACGCTGTTTGTTTGCACAGAGGTGAATCACACAGGCTTGTGCTGTGCCTCATAGGGTGTGAATGAATTAATTTACTGCAGATACAGTATGGTCACCTGATGCATGTGTAACTGTGAGCCTGATTACTCACTAGTTTATGGCAGATTTTTAAAGGCTTCTGTTTAAATTGCAAATCTGACAATGAGCTGTATTACATATCAGAACTGTCTAAAATCTATGAGAAATCTCTTTATATCATTATATATAGTTGAAGTCAGAATAATTAGCCCCCCTGAATTATTAGCCCCCCTGTTTATTTCTTTCCCCAATTTCTGTTTAACGGAGAGAAGACTTTTTTTCCAACACATTTCTAAACATAATAGTTTTAATAACTCTATTTTCTAATCACTGATTAATTTTATCTTCGCTATGATGAGAGTAAATAATATTTGACTAGATTTTTTTCAAGACACTTCTATACAGCTTAAAGTGACATTTAAAGGCTTAACTAGGTTAATTAGGTTAACTAGGCAGGTTAGGGTAATTAGGCAAGTTATTGTATAACGATGGTTTGTTCTGTAGACTATCGGAAAAAAAATATAGCTTAAAGGGGCTAATAATATTAACCTTAAAATGGTTCTTAAAAAGTTAAAAACTGCTTTTATTTTAGCCGAAATAAAACAAATAAGACTTTCTCTTTTTTTTATAATTTGTTAAAATATTGATGTCTGTGATTCAACAAGTCTAGAGACTGATGTGTACACCATTTTCTATAAAATTCACTTTAATGTGTTATGTGACTAAAAAGTGGTTATAAATAAATATTTTCTCAATTCAAATAAATATCGGCTTGGACCCGGAAACAGTATTTCATTCTTCATGGCTTAAAAAGTGGATTTGACAAACTGAAAAGATGTTTTTTTTTTCCTCAGATGATTCATATCCACATATTAAGAAATCACAATTATAACTAGTGCTGCACACTATATAGTTTCAGCATTGATAGCGCAATGTGATCATTCGAGTCTGGATTATAATTTATCTTTTAGCAAGTGTGTCACTAGCTATGTTTCCATCCAAAAACGTGAATTAAATGTATGTGTAAAACTACAATAATCGCATAAAAGTTTTCAGAAAATGCCTCTGACGGTGAGGGAAAGGAGGACACCGATATAGTCTCGGAAAACATTTTACAGAAATCTTATTTTGCATGATATTTAAATGAAATTTGAAATATAAACTCATGAAACACTTTGCTTTCATGTCATATTTTTTCTAGGACATTACATTGAATGTTTTCCTGTGTTTGTATATGGAAAAACAAATATTGAACACAATAAAAAAAATTCCTCATGATTTCATAATGTATAACTTTTTATATTTTTGAGCATGACACTTCCCCTTTTACCACAGTAAAGCCCAAAGTGTCTTCTTTCCAATGATACCTAGTTTGTGTTTGTAGCTTTGTGGAGACAGGAACTGTTACTTTTTAAAGTTAGGTAGGTGTAAATCCCCAAAAGTGAGTGCTGGCTAACAGGTTAAAAAGGTTTCTTTTGGCTTGTGTAGTAATTCTCTATACAAACTGACATTACAAAGATATAAGCAACACAACTTTCTTAAAAAAGTTTAATAATCAGAAAATGGTTTTGCTGCCTGTACTGCACTTTTGTTTAAATAAATGCAGCTTTGATGAGCACATACAACTTTTAAACTGTAGTTAACACAACTATCAAGTATTCAACTACAATTGGAACTAGAATTAAATTAATAATTAATTGAAAGTCTTATTTTTTATCCAAATTGATCGTTTTTGCTATGACAGATTACACAAAACACCGCCCTCCCCAAGAAATTATTTAGCCATTTGCAATTGTTAATCTACTGATATCAAGTCTTTTATGACATTAGGAACATTCTGTTTCACTTTTACTTACAATAGACTGACGCATTTATCATGATGCCAGGTATTTTTGGAAAGTACAGAAATTCCCAATCTTTCCATTTTACATACAGTAGGTAAAATTATTATTGAACGTCATATTTTTCCAGGTAAATATATATTGTAAATGTGCTCCTGTCATTGAATTGAAATTAACTTTGGACAAATTCAAACTAAACTAAACTAAACTAAACTAAAAAGACAATCCTTGGAACAATGGAATGACACAAGGAGAAACTACTAAACTACTGAAGTGTATTTAGTTTTTAGAAATGAAAGCCTTCCTTGGCTGTGTTTGGATAATTGTTTCATCCCTCATCCATTGTTTTGTATCATCCTGGTATTGCTGGTGTTGGGAGTAAAGCAGCTAATATTATTTTACAGTGGCAAGGGGAATGTATGTTTTATAAATACTGAGAGATTCAGCTGCTATCTGGGTTTCCATTAAGGCTGTGCGATTAATCGCAATCGCAATTTGAAACGTTGTGATTAGTTAATCGCAAAATGTAATATATGTGTATTATTCAATTTCCCCTGCCCAGAGCAAATGCGTAACAACAGGTGTCCTGATATTTTATCCTATCCTTCAGATTATGCTACCAACACTGTATTTGAATGGTTCTGAGGTTGGGGTTAGGGATTCGGTAGGTTAGGGCGATATTAGAACTTCAAATCACACTACTCTATATTGAAATTTACACTGGTAGTAAAATGGATGGGTAGCATATTGCATCATCAAAATGTGCTACCTACTTTTTGAATGGAAGTAAGGACCATCTGACAAGGCAGGACAAATCGACAGAACACCAGTTGTGTGTGCCTTACTAGCCAATTGAGTGAGCACACTTTCTTCTGCCCAATCAGAATTGCACAACCGAACTGTTCCCACAATAAAAAAAGAAAACAAACTGGAAAGTGCTGACAAGTGGGATTAAGGCGTCTGCTGCTTTAGAAGCATTAATAGACAAATTAAAATCAAAGAAAAACAGCATTTGTAATATGGGTATATTTTGGTTCCAAAGTCACAGACACTGTACATCAACAGGTAGTTTTTAAGAGCTGTCGCAGAATTGTTGCCACAGCTTACAGATTATTGTGCTGAAGCTTGACTACAAAATCAAATGAAATCGCAATCGCAATATCTGTCCAAAAAAAATCGCAATTAGATATTTTCCCAACAAATCGTACAGCCCAAGTTTCCATGCCTTTTTACACCTGCCTTTCTTAACGTGTTTAGTACTTTTTACACTTCAATTGGTAAACTAATAAGTTTTCTTGTTTTAGTAATATGTATTTCTTTGGTTGTTACCAACATCTGGTGAGAATTTCAAGTGAACAGATCATTTAAAAAATATTTTCGGAGAAAAATGGTGACGTCCTCAATATTTATTTTACCCGCTGTATACAACCAAACAGGCTCAGAGGCTCATAAGGCAAAGTTAATGACGTTAAAAGTTATGATTTGTGCCACACAGGTGCCAGTAATGTGTGTTTCTCTATCCGAGCATTCCAGGCCAAACGAGGCCATTCAGAGGCAATGCAGTGGAAGAGAGGAAAACTGGAAAAGCACACTGTTGCTTTCTGGTGCTTTCCTCTCCTCTCGCCAAGGGCTGTTCTGATCTCTGAGCAAGCACCTATACTGTATTTCAAAACATTTAGTGGGGGAAATCAACTAAAACTTAAAAAAACTATGAAGACATATGAATTTGTTTAATAACTCTCATTTGTCACGATATTTTATTATTTTAACATTATAATGTTGCAAGAAATAACTAAATTGAATCAATAACTTCATCAATATTCATATACAAAGTTGCATAAAAAACTCTTAATTACACAATATAATTCAATTCATCTTCATCTCTATAGCGCCTTTACAATGTAGATTGTATCAAAGCAGCTAAACACAGAGAAGTTCTAGTAAATTGAAGTTGTTTCAGTCTAGTTTTCAGAGTTGAATTTTAGTTTAGTTAATTTCAGTGTAGTTTAATTTTCACTGCTGAAAGTCCAAACACTGAACAAAACTTCACCAATTGACAAAAGTGAAGGAAAAAACCTTGAGAGAAACCAGGCTCAGTTGGGCCCAACCATTTCTCCTGTGGCCAAACATTCAGTGCAGAGCTGCAGGATATATTCGAATACACCCCCTCGAGTAGTTCCAACCCTTTATGAGTTTCCTTTGTCTGTTGAACACAAAAGAAGATATTTTCAGGAATGTTTGAAACCTGTAACCATTGACTTCCATAGAGGAAAAAAACAAATGCTATGGAAGTCAGTGGCTGCCAGTTTTTAGCATTTTCCAAAATAACCTAATATACAGTAAATGGTAAATAACAGAATTTTCAATTTTGGTTGAACTATGACTTTAATTATGCTTTACATTTACATTTATGATGACCTCGGTAAACCTTGTTAATGTGTTTACAAGTGGTTCTACTGATATGTTTCCACTTCTGAAACACAGATCAATTACATGGCACATAGTACATTTCAGTGAGTTTTAACATATTTCAATATACCTTCTGATTTTCAATCATATGGGGTGGTATGGGCATCATGGTGGTGCAGTGGGTGGCACAATCGCCTCACAGCAAGAAGGTTGCTGGTTGGAGCCTCAGCTGGGTCAGTTAGCATTTCTGTGTGGAGTTTGCATGTTCTTCCCGTGTTTGTGTGGGATTCCCCTGGGTGCTCCGGTTTTCCCCCACAACTCTAAAGATATGTGGTATAGGTAAATTGGGTAAGCTAAATTATCGATAGTGTATGTTTGTGAATGAGTGTGTATGGATGTCTACCAATCAGGTCGCTTAGAGAAAAAGCATGCCCATAGCATGCCTAAAGTGCAACGATTCATGGGTTTATCAATTTCCCCAGTTCAGGCCCAGTTATGGGTTATCAATATTGGCCAAGATATGGTCCATGTTTGGCCCTTTTCTGGAGGCCAGACTTGGTCCAGTCATGTACCGTAATTCACTGCTGCATTTAGGCCAAGCAAAAGCTGATTATGTGGGCCATAGCTGGGCCAGAAATATTTTGCTATGTGGGTTGCTCATGGACAAAATCAAGGACCAGAAAAGTGGTTTAACTCACAATAAGAACATTTGCAATTTTGTTTCAGGACAACTTTAAAAGTTAATGCTAATTATTAAATAAAATGCTGCAATGTTCATATACACTAAAAGCTTTTGGCTTTATACACATTCAAAAATATTACAGTATTGCTTTCTGGTTGAGAGAATCCAAAATAGTCTGAACTTCAAACACATTTGAAAGAAGCCTTCCTGGAACAGAGAAGAGTCTTTGTCCTCTGATTTCAGCACATGCCACAGACGGAGGAACGGCTTGATCAAACCTGTATGGGGGGGTTATTATAATGTAAGCCCCATCAGCCGTTCCCTGTTCTCCTGCCCCACACAGACACCCCATTGTTTCCTTCACAGAGTCAAACAGGCACAGGAAAGCATTGAAAAACACTGATCTGGGTGCTTGTTTAACATTCAGTGGTGGTGCCAGTCCTTTCTCATCCAAAGTGAGAGATTGAATCAAATGTGTTCTCTTTTCTTCCTCGCAGCCTCGTCTTCTTCCCCTCATCTGGCCCCAGATCTGGAGCGGGCCCGTCCTCAGACCAGTGGAGAGGAGGAACTTCAGCTACAGCTCGCCCTGGCCATGAGCCGAGAGGAGAGTGAGAAGGTGAGCAGTTAAACACACACACACACACACCACAATCAGTGATTTTTCTGCCTGGTTTGCTTCAGGTACAGATTTTATAATGATGCGCTCAACACACTCTCAACAAAAGTGCGTTTTTGCAGGGATGTCATAGAAAACTATTTTGGTTCCCCAAAAAACCTTTCAGTGAACAGTTCTAAACAGAACCACATTGTTCTTTATGAACAACATTTTGATAACACTAAATAACTTCTTTTTTTACATTATAAAGAAATGCAATGGAAAGGTTTCATTAAAAATACCAAAAATCATTTATTTTACACAGGCCAGTGCAAGCCGGGGCTTTCATCAGTTTGGGCTGGGCCAATAGCCCAACAACTCGAGCAGTGTCATTGTACAGCATTAAATTATATGTCTATATAAACACACTTGTATTTTCATATTATTTAATACAAACAATTATACTCATTGTAAAGTTGTGTTGCTGAGAATCAAGAAAGTAGAAAGTATATTAAAAGTAGAAAAAAGTAGAAACAGTTTTGCTTAGTACTCCTCTACATTCAGCCAGTTGCTAAGACAGTCCTATTGACATTATCGGGGGACAATGTGGCCCTTTTCTTTTGAATGATGTGATCTGAGAGTGAGAACAGTCTCTCACAAGCAGAATCACCGAATCAGCATATGAATTTTGCTGCCACTGGTGCTGCCACAAGGACATAAGAAGCATCAACGGGTATGTCAAAGGCATGCACAGGTACGCGTTGTGTCACACCAAAAATTATAGAATTCTTACAGGGACTTCGGTCAGACCATCTCTAAACATTTAATCCTAAACAACTTTGAGGGATATGGACACCGTCGGCGATGTTAGGCGTTTGTTCTTGTTGCTTGGAAATGCACACAATAGGCGCAGTACAGCGCGTGAGCGACTCTCTTCAGATCCATCACGTACTGCGTTCATCAAATTTGCTTAAACTAAGCTTTCTAAAGTATGGCTTTATTTTACAAGGATTCTGACACAAAACTGTGAAGCAGACGCTTCACAAAAGTTGCGTGTATGGGGGAATGAAGCATTTGAGGGCTCATGGAATCAACTTAAAGGCAGAGGAAAGCACCTTTCACAGCGTCACCGGTAAATATATGGAAAATTACCGGAAAGACTTTCGACTTTACTGGTAGATTCAAAAAAGGCGAGGATGTTCCAAAAATTTTCTGGAAAAGTCCATTCACACATCCATTCCAAAATACCGGTAAATTCTGACATCATTAACCAGAAATGAGCTCTAAATGGCTGCGCTTATTTTTGTAAACATAGACGGGGTCATGGTTTTTTTGATGACTCACTTTTCTTTAAAGCTTTAGCATTCATACAGATGTTTTGTCCCAGAGACATCTAATGGCAAAGGCGCGAACCACAGCTAAATGTTTACACATTTGACTACATTACTAATTCTGTGGATGGATAAGTATTGTGAACATCTTCAATGAAAACGTATAGAGGAACACTTTCACATGTCGAGATGTACATACTGTATGTATGTATGTGTGTTGGTGCTCAACGGAGCACTTCATGTGCACATGCATCCAGTAACTGAAGCAGATCTTGAAGGTAAACAAACAGCGATTTATCATAAGCATTTTTTAAATATTTTTTTCCACAGTGACATTAAGAAGGAACATAGAAACCCTATCTGAGCAACAACTAGCAGCTAATTGTGTCTGGAAAAATATTCAAAGGCTTTTATTTTTATAAACAGCGCAGACGTGAATGCGCCTGAATGTTCTGATTGGCTGGAGTAGACGTCTCACATCAGCGCGTTCTAAGCGTGAACACGCTTTTTCCATCAATGTTCTTTCTGTGTTCACACAGCGTAGCATTCTGGCAAATTATTGGTAATGTTACCACTTCTCTTTCCGGAAAATTCCTGGAATTAATTTACCGGTATTTTCAAAAAGGGCCTGTTCACACATACAGACCTTTCTGGAAAATTGCCGGTACTTTTCAAAAAAGTTCTGTATGTGTGAAAGGGGCTTTTGACAGCTTGTGATATCATCTGGCATTTTCATTGATTACCTTAACATGGACACCAACACTCCAATTTTAATATATTGAGGTAATACTCTGATTAAGAGTCTACCATGTAAACAGCAAATTTTGATTACCTTAAAGGACCAACCGAGTCAAGAAATGCAGAGATTTTTCTTTCCATTCAGCATGCGGTATCAAACTCCACTAAAACAACACTCTTCCAGCAGTCCTTACTTCATGTTCTTCTGGTGATGCGACGTTAGTTGTTTTATACTCAAACTTTCCTTCCAAAAGTCCTTCCTTGGTCTTATTCATATTTCTTTGCACGTTGAACACACTTCAGCCACTAAAAAAACGCAACTGCGTTAATTGCTTAAATTGTTTTAACACGTTAAATATTTCAAATTAATTGCATGCATTAACACGCTAATTTTGACAGCATTAGTATAAACACTAGATTGCTTATTGTGGCATAGCATCTTTTCACTGCATTTTGAGCAGACATAGATGCGCTTTAGGACCTTCTTAAATCGACTGTATAAAGTATAAAAATAGTTTATCTAATATGCCTTTTGTGATGTGCTTCAACGAGGTAATTTGTCTTTTATTAGAAGTTTGTTAGAGCTTATTATTTGCCCGGAGCCTTTAGAGCAGCACTGAATTTCCAGTTGGCATGTGGGCTAATGATTGTTTGTAGTGCACTTGAGGTGAGAGTGATTGTCCAGAAAGAGCTCAGTCATCAGTGTGAAGGGACTGCATTAGCATCTTTACTCCCTGTTAATGCTGGTCTAAAAGTGATGCTACAGTGACTACCGGTGTATTACTGGACTGAAGCATCGATCCAGTGCTCATAAATCAGTGAATGGAGCTGCTGTTTTTTTGTACAGCACGTGTTGAGCAATGCAAGACCCATCAGCTTAAAGTCCATGTGAAATATACAAAACGTACAATTTTCATTGTACTTAAGCACGTTGTTATTCTTTAGGTGAACCATTAATCCCAACAACTTAATCCACAAAAAAAATGTTTGACCAAGTCTCAGAAACTTTTGATTCACACAGACTTTAAAGGCATAGTTCACCCAAAAATGAAAATGATCTCACCATTTATTCTCCATTATGTGGTTTTAAACCTTTTGAGTTTATTTCTTCTGTTGTACACTACAGAAGATAATTTAAATAATGCTGGTTGATGGCTCCCATTCACACCCATAGTAGGAAAAAATAGGATAAAAACAGATAATGCAACACTGCTAAAATGAGCAATTCCTCCAAGTTTCATCAAACTTAAACTTTGCTTTGCAGTGAAGTGCGAAATATCTTCAGATGGGCTTCACAAAAAGGATATGTTAATTTAAAAAGTTATTTAAAAACATTCTTATTCATGAACTGCATACCACACGAAAAAAAAGAATTTGGAAATGTTAGACAGACACTGATTACAAATCTTAGTTCACTCAAAACTAAAAACTCTGTCATTATTTATTCACACTCATGTTGTGCCAAATGTTCAGGAGTTTAATGGCCATTCAACCTGTAATTTAAGTCATTTGTATGAATAATGATTTAGTTAGAAATTTTTGTATAATGTTCAAACGTTGAGTTGTGGTTTTCTGTGGCTTTTTTTTTACCAATCCAAAAAATATGAATAAGAATAATCAGAGATAATACAAATGACAATGAAGCCACCGCATATATTTATGCTTAGTAGAATAATTCTTGGCACCTTCAGTTTTATTTATTTATTTTTTTTGTTAAATCAACTGAACTTTTCTTGGCATCTCTACTTGTATCAATCAAACTCACAAAAAATGAAAACTTTGCATAACTTAAAAAAATAATTGAAACCTGATTGATAATAATAATAATAATAATAATTATTATTATTATTTTCTACACATTAACACACAAATATGTTTGTTTTTGTGAAAAGTGGATACATTACATAGGTTTCCATTCATTTTATACTGTTCAAACCGTATATTGTATTGCCCTCACCCCACCCTATCCCTAAACCCAACCATAACAGGAGACTGTGTACAGCTTTACTCTCTGATTAAACTCATTCTGTGTGATTTAGATGCTTTTTGAGAAATGAGGATGCCAGCAATGCCCTTATATTTCACCTCACTTTTCTGGATGCTCAAAGCACTTCACATATGTTTGTGGGGAATCTCCTCATCAACCACCCGTGTGCAGCATCCACCCGAAAGACATGATAACAGCACACCACACACCAGCTGATTGGTGGAGAGTGATAAAGCCAATTAGGATATAGAGATGGTTAGGAGGCCATGATGGACAACTTTTGGCCAGGATACCGGAGTTAAACCCCTTCTCTTTTCGAATGACATCCTGGGATTTTTAACAACCACAGAAAGTCAGGACCTTGGTTTAACATCTCATCCTTATTTAACCTAACTAACACCTCTTCCGGCAGTAACCTAGTTTTCCCATGTGGTCTCCCATCCAGGTACTCCAGGTACTTGGCTTTAGTGGGCCACCATCATGTGAGAGTTGTAGAGAGCTAGTTGTCAGCTAATTTACTTATTAAAATGTTAAAATAACAAAACATTTGCTGTCATGGCTTTTTGTCATATCTTTTTTCTGTGTCTGAAAATAAAAGACTATATATTTTTATATTTATTTTTCTTGGTGAATAACAAGCAGCACTGTTACTTTAACAATTATTTGTTTAATCAGTGATTGGCATTGACTTGTGATTCTCAGACCCATGGTTCTATTCCCCCCCAGCCGACTCCAGCTGTGGATATTGATGAACAGACGCAGCTTCAGATTGCCATGAGTCTCAGTAAGGAGGAGACGCATAAGGTGCAGCACTCCCATCAGTCTCTGTTTCACCTGCTCTTCATTCATCAGCAAATTCTGGAAAAGAGGCCTGCTTCTTGTGAATGACACTGTATTGTTATTATTATCTGTAGCCTGTTCCTCCTCCTCCTCCTCCCCCTCCTCCTCCTGCTGCGGTTATGGAGATGGATGAAGAGGCACAGCTTCAGCTCGCCCTCTCTCTCAGTAAAGAGGAACATCAGCAGGTGGGACAGGCGATAGTGAGACATACAGAGCCTATTTAAATAGTGCCATCAGTAGGCCCACACAGAATCTGCCTGCACAGAATTCCGCAGATTTTTAGCCCATCATTGATTCTGTTTATTTACTGGTGTAAATTTGTGTAAATTTATATTTATTCAGTTTTCAAATTAATTTCAGTAATAATATTGACTAATATGAAAATATTCAATTGATTTATTTACAGTACAATAATATTTTCTGTCTTTTAGCAGATATTTTATATGAAAGACTTGCTTTGTTTACCAATCTAATTGGATTCACAGTGTAAACATTAAAAAAAGTTAAAAAGGTATTACTTTATATTTCATTTATTAAGGTTTTTAAATACTCCCAAATCCTTCCGCATAAATCCGCAGATTTTTAACAAAATACTCCGCAGAAATAGAAAAAAATTTCCGCAGATTCCGTCTGGCCCTAGCCATCAGATAATTATATCACATTATGTAATAGGTTCCCTATTTTAGTAAGATCACCATTGAGTGATTTAATCCCTCAAATATCTTTAGTGGCAAATTATGAAGAATCTAGATATAAACTTTTATTTGTGTTGAATTATGTTAGATTATATTTTACAATTGTAACAATTATTATGCTTAAAAAAGAGTAATCATTACAGAAATAACATATTTTACAACCTTTTACAGATTTTTTTTTTCCATAAATACTGTAATCTTATTTCAGTATTTAAGTATGAATTGATCTCCTCTCTGTTGTTCACAAGGAGGAGAGAAGCCGCCGGGGGGACGAGTCTCTGCTTCAGAAAGCACTTGAGGAGAGCAAACGAGAAATGGAGGCCAAAGGAGGAGTATGAGACCATTCATTAAACTTGCTTGCTATTCTTAAATTAAATTTTTACACCTGGTGTTGACATGCTTTCGTTGGTCTATCACAAGTGGACAATGCTAAAAACTGGTTTGAACAGGGTCTAATGCATTTTGACCTTCTCCACTTTTAAATACTTGCAGAGGTATTCGATAACACATTCAATTAGATTATTTTCATAATGTTAATGTGGTCGAATGTTTAATCGTCTACAAAAAAACACGTTGCTTACTAACTAAAATCAAGATTGCTATAATGCATTTTGTAAGAAGTCTACTAAAACAAGGTTTTCATACTTTGCTGCACTGTACCAAAGCAAACAGATTATGGTTCAATTGATAGTTGCCATCATTTTCATCCACTTGATTTCCTTCTCACTTGTAAGTCACATAAAACTGGTTTGTTTATTAAGAAATAACTGTGATGAAATCTGAACTCAAGAGGTCACAAGAGCTTAATTTGAATGCATGTTGGTTCTAAGTGATAATGACTTAACTAAATTTCTAAACCTGACATGTTGTGATGGGATCACTGATAACACATGCTAATACCAGGTGTAGACACAGCCATAGATGAGTGTTCTGCAAGCATTTATGAGGAACAAAGTAAAATCTACACTTACTATGATGTATTAGATTCCTACTGCAAAAAATTACATAAAAAGTATGGTCAAGTTAAAGGGTTAGTTCACCCAAAAATAAAAAGTCTGTTATTAATTACTCATGCCCATATCATTCCAGTTATCTCTGATCTTCGTTCATCTGTAGGTGAAATCTGAGAGCTCCCTCATTAAGGCTGCACAATATATCACTTTAGCATCATTAGGCAATGTGTGAATACGCAATAGTCACATCGCAGGATGCGTAATGTGAAGTCAGATTATAGTTGACCAGGTGCAACAGTTAAGAACACATAAAATTTTTTGAGTCATTTCACTTTAACCATAATAAATTGAAAGTTTATCAAATGCTTGTGTTTTTAAGGCCTGTGTGTAAATGTTTTAAGTGAGTTTAAAGCATTTGGGCACAAGGAATTATTCAATTCAATTCACCTTTATTTCTTTAGTGCTTTTACAATGTAGATTGTGTCAAAGCATCTTCACATAGAATATTATAGTAAATTGAAACAGTGTCAGTCCAGTTTTCAGAGTTTTAGTTCAGTCTAGTTCAGTTCAATATTCACTACTGAGAGTCCAAACTGAAGAGGAAATCCATCGATGCGCAGCTCTACAGGTCCCAAACCATGCAAACCAGTGGTGATAGCGGCAAAGAAAAAACTTCACCAATTGGTAAAAGTAAAGAATTAAAAAACCTTGACAGAAACCAGGCTCAGTTGGGCATGGCCATTTCTCCTATGGCCAAACGTCTTGTGCAGCTCTGCAGTGTAATTATTACGTTTGTAGCTTTAACAAAGATTAATTGTATTTAATTATTTACACAATGAAGACTTTGCAGCATTATTGTACGTTTGATTATTTTAGTTATGTACCTGTACACTGTTAGACTCCTTCATTTGTATATTTGCTGTACTTTTTTATCTCTGCTTGTAATTTGTTTATTATACTTAATGCCCTCCATTACATAACCATCCCAATCGATCCAGAATTTTTCAATAACTTGTGACAAATCGCATAAAATTTAAATGTTTTTTCCAATATCGGGCAGTTCTATCCCTCATTCTCCATAAATAGCAATGGTCCTGAGATGTTGAGAGAAGGAACCAAAACATTGTCAAAACAGTCCATGTGTCTTCAGTGGTTGTCTCTGTGTGTTTACGGTACTTTTGTGTTGCACTGCTGACTCTAATGGCAAAATGTCATACTGCCATTGATATGTCATACTGTTTCACATTTTTTAACAGTTTTTTGGAACATTGAGTTTTCGGAGCTTCGTATGATTACAGTTGAACCACTGAAGTCACATGGTATATTTTGACAGTGTTTTTGTTCCCTTTTCTGAAATTTGAATGTCTCAAGGTGAGCCAAAGATGAATGAAGTTCTCAGGGAATTCAAAGATGTGAGGGTGAGTAATTAATAATAGAATTTCTATTTTTGGTAAACTAACACTTTAAGCAGTATTGACCAGTATTTTCTCTTTATTGTTGTGCTTTCATTAAAACTATACAAATAAAAGGTTGTAAAATTTTGCTACACTCACTGATGACCTGAAAGATTTAGGATTGCCTGGGCTTGTTTTTTGTCACAATAAACTCAAGGTACTGTTCAAGCTTCTGTACTGCAGTTAGTTGTCCCCACCTCAGGCTTTGTATAGATGCATACGCTATTGACCTAAAAAAAATCTTTCTGAATGTGCTGAAAGTGCTTTTCTCTCCTTTCCGCTGGCAGTCTGCCATGCTGGATCTTGCAGATATTTTCACTTCGGCTCCCGAAGTGCCCTCTGCTGCCAGTGCTTGGGATTCATCTAGAGGCCAAGGTGCTTTAGCGCAAGCTGGTCCTCTGCGGTCTGACCCATGGGATAGTCTGGGTAAGCCCTGTGATTCAGTATGATTGTGTCTAAACAGTAAATGCTCTTAAACAGTAAAGGTGCACCAAGGGGTTTATTTGTAAAATAATGTTGAGATCACTTTATTGCATTTGCTAAATTTTTGTAATTACTTCTTGAACAGTTTTACCAACTTTATGTGAACTTTGATTTAAAATTAAATTTGATTTAACCTTGTGTATATTTAAGAGTTGAAGTGTTACTTGAAAGATAACTTAGTTGAAGTGAAGCTCTGTCTGTCTGTTTCTGTGCTCTAGTGTTAATTTTATCCACAAAATAAGGATAAAAAATTACTACCTGGGGCGCCACGGTGGCGGCTGGGTCAGTTGGCATTTCTGTGTGGAGTTTGCATGTTCTCCCCGTGGTTGCGTGGGTTTCCTCTGGGTGCTCCGGTTTCCCCACAAGTCCAAAGACATGTGGCATAGGTGAATTGGGTAGGCTAAATTGTCCGTATAGTGTATGAGTGTGAATGTGTGTGTGTGTGTGTATGTTTCCCAGGGATGGGTTGCGGCTGGAAGGGCATCCGCTGCGTAAAAATATGCTGGATAAGTTGGCGGTTGATTCTGCTGTGGCGACCCCGGATTAATAAAGGGACTAAGCCGACAAGAAAATGAATGAATGAATTACTACCTTTTTTCCATAACTAAGATCAGGCAAAGATAGGATGACGTGATTATTTTACAGTTGATGAAGAATAACAAGACTGAAATATACTCAAAAAGATCAGTTCATTCATTAGTAGAACAGATCAGAATTGAAAAGAAAATGCTGTTACTGCTACAGCAGACCTGTCAAGTTTCTGTTTGTTTTAAGCCATAGGCAATGAACATTTGAACAATTCTTATTTTCGTTGACGAATTTAACACTGCTGTGGTCATGCTTCATGTCTGTTTAGCTGGAGTTTAAACTGGAAAGGCTTTTTGATGTTGACGAAGTAAATGAGTCAGAAGCTGTAAAGGTTCCACTCCCTTCTGGAAAGGGGGTGGGGAACAGCAGCTCCTAATATTTATCTCGACTGACAGTGGCCTACACTCCTTCCAGACACTAGTGTTCCACTGATCAGTTTTTATTAAATGTCCCAAAGGCCCACCTTTGGAATTCACTATAGCCGGTCCTTGCCTTTGGAATGTACTGCCGCTAGAATTAAAATGGCTTCGTCACTGCAAATTTTCAAATTTAAATTAAAGACTCATATATTTTCTAGGTCGTTTGAGGCATAAGTCTCTACCTTCGGGGGCCCAACGATCTCTTTTTTTTAATCCTACTTAGTGTGGTCAACTGTGTCATCTTTTAACTAGGTGGAATCATCTAATGGTCAATTACCTTCTTCTTTTAGGCATTGAAACCAAACTGTTTTTTGTATAATCTATTTTATATCTTTTATGCTCTTTCACATGCCTATTGTTCTTTTGTTTATTATGCGTGTACTGATTGTTTGTATCTTTCCTGTTAAGCACTTTGTGCAGCCTTGTGGCCATTTGGAAACGTGCTATATAAATAAATTTAACTTGAACTTGGAGGCTTGGGATCGTCACAGCCTATTTTGTGTCCCTCAACAAACTATACAAATCAGTTCATTCTTCATATAGTTAAAAGTTTTTGGGCAATTTTGGCCATTGCATTAAATAACCACGCTCTATCTGGAGGTTTTAATGCCAGAAGAACAAAACAACAAAGTGAGAGGCTGACAGACAAACACCAACGTCTCTCCCCGAACTTCTGAATTTGAGTCCATGGTTCTGCTTTTATACATGGATCATTTGGAAACATTTTCATTTTAGAAAACCAATGAATCATGGGTGACTAATGCAGTGGTGTATGGGTTACATTAGGCGTTCCTCAATGACGGCGATAACGAAAAATGTTTGCTACTTCTATACAAGTGTTTTTTCCACATCAAGGCCTGTCAGGGTCAAAGTCAATATCTGTTTTTTTTTATGCATCTGCCATGATGGAAAAGCTCATTTAAAAAATATATATATAAAAAGAAAGAAGAAAGTCAGTGTTGCAGAAACATCTCAGTATTTTGAATGTGTGTTTGTTTTAATAAACTTGGAAAGATTTCAAACAAACTTCCTTTACGTTGCCATGTGGTGTTGTTTGTAGAAATGTGAGGAAAATAAGGAATTTAATCCATTTTAGAATGAAGCTTTAATATAACAAAATGTAGGAAAAAGTGCCTTGAATACTTCCCATATGCGCTCTATGTAACTCATGATATACAGTATGCTTATACTGTAACTGTTATTTTGCTCCTGTTAGGATAACTTCAAACAGGACTAAGCAGCTTTAAGTTCAAGACCACTGTTGTTTCACACAGTGGCACTCAAACAAAATAATTCTTGGTGCACATTTAAGCAATGAAATGAACATAAACCATCAGCAAAATTGCTTTGATGTAATTCTTAACTCTTTTGCAGAGCCCAGCTCTTCAATCCGCCGGCATGGAAGCTCATGGATTGCACCGCCTGCATCAAGTGAATATTCCCAACCCTGGGCAAATCGACAGCAAACATCTGACCCATGGGATGCCCCTCAGAATGCTTCCAGCCCTGTGTCCATGAATCACACCTGGATCTCCCCTGCACATGGTATAAACTTAATCTACAACCGCATGATGATAAACAGAAGCTAAAATGCTTGATATCAGGGGTGCAAACTTGTCACCTTTCTGCAAATTTCGATATTTGGATGCATCTGACTATAAACTTAGCTTAAAGTACAAAGGAATCAAAACTAACCATATGATTTGTTAGCTCACGTTGCTAGTTTTGTGGTGAACAATTCATCTGTCCATGTCAAGAAAAAAATAGTTTGCCCTTGTAATCTAAAATTAAAATCTGAAAATGTAGCACTTCCTGTTTGTTTTCAGTTAAATTCTCAGATTATGTATGTCTGTCAGTTTTGACAACAAAAAGAAATGGTGAGGAAGTGTCTGTTTGGTTGTAATAACCCAAACTAAACCTGATTTTTCTGAATAAAATGCCTGCTTTACTACATCCAATCAACTCGCAGTAGAAAAACAAGCCACACCCACTGTTTTCTCATTTAATAACCCGCCACTCTAGAAACTGCGTCACAATAATAATAATAATAATTTTAAAAACGGTCGCAGATTCTGGTTCTTGCAGACTTTCAAAAGCACCTGATTGAATGCCAATTAACTGAGAGCTCTGTGTTTTACTATGGCATGCAAACATAGAGAACACGACAGTCTCACATAAACAGAGAATTGACACACTACATGTAAATCAAATTATTTGTCTTATCTTTTGTATTGGGCAGGACGGGGAATTCAAAGGCCTGTGCTCATGTATTAACATCTTCATTTTAACATCATATTAATTAAACAGACAACATGATTATTCAGAAGCCTGACAGGTTATCAGTAGTAATTATCAATAATTTAAGAAAAATTTAGAAAATGGTTGAATCATCACAGAAAATCGCAGTCTTATATACATATGTGTGTGTTTACAAAATATCTCTTTGGAATTAATACTTTCTATAGGATGCTATATAATAAGATATTCTTGTACATTACATTAGTCAGTACCAAGAGCCAAAACTGCAACAAATCTAACAAAATAATTTAAGATCACAGTGCAAATATTATACACACCAATGGAAATATTTGGAGGAAATATTAAATAAAATTTTAATAAAGAGGAAAAATTTATTTATGTTTACTTTTATGTTTAAATTTTGTAGTGTGTAGAGTGTAAGTTACTAATCTTAATGAATATATCCATTTATTAAAACCTGTTTATATGCACAGAAATATATTATCTATATTCACTGAGAAATTGTAAAAATATTTATATTCAAAAGGGGGTGTATGCAAAAGGGGGGGTTGTCACCTTTTTTTATTTTTTTTTTACGCATGACAAGTTTGCACCCTGTAATATACTAAATATCCTAATAATGTTAATCCTATGCCATTTTTTAATCAAACATGTATTTTTGATTTTCTAAAAAAAAAATTCTTTTCCAAATATGCATGATAATCTTTTGTCTCTATTAGGTAAATTTAGGGGTGCAGTCGCATAGCGCTGACCTAGAGATAAAATATATGGTCTAAAGGTCACAGATTTCAGTATACAGTATTATGGGTGTTTAAATCCTCCAGGGGCTGGAGTGGATCCCTTTTCTCCCTCCGTAGTGGACAGACGAGGATCTATTGGCCCTCTCAAAACTTCACCCCCTCGTGCAGGAAGTCCCTCAGGCAATCACTTTGATTTTTTTTTCATTTGGATTAATATTAATATTTTAATATTAATAATTTATTTTAAAATAATAACATTTTATTTACCATTTCATATATTTTTTCTTCAAACATACTACTATTCAAATGTTTGGGGTCATTAGGTATTTGTTTTAAAAACTCATGCTTTTACCAAAAGTAATAGTAATTAGTTGAAATGTTTCTTGAGCTCCAAATTATAATATGAAAATCATCTCTGAAGGATCGTTTGAGTAATGATGCTGAAAATGATTTACACTTTGAATTACATTATAATATTAAATATTTGCCAATTTATATTTAGTGTTTTGAGCAAATAAATTAAGCATGGTAAGTACAAGGGTGTCTTGTGTTCACAATTAAAATAAACTCTGGTGCGCTTGATTCCTTAGGTTCTATCCTAAAACATGCACAGTGCAGGACTAAAAGTATTGATTTATCTTTGCTCCAGATCAAAATAACCACACTATAAGTGTAAACACACCCGGAGATAACCATCTCAAAAAACACTACCTTCCCCAAATATTTGAATGGTGGTGTGCATTTTGTATTATATATTTTATTTTTCCATGTTGAATTCTTATTATATAGATGATGATCTTTTTGATGAGGCTATGGATGGAGGTCAGGCAAATGTGAATGGCCACGGTAGTCCTGAGCCTTTCAATTTGTCTTCCCTTGGCGAAGGTCTACTAAAACCAGCTCCTCGAACCTGCAGTACTCCTGAGGCATTTCTGGGTCCATCTGGAGCTTCACTTGTCAACTTGGATTCTCTGATACCCCCCAATCCTGCTACCAAGAACTTCAACCCATTTTTATCAGGTCAGAATGCACCATTATTAAAAGGTTAGGTCTATTCAAAATACAAATTCTGTTAGTCATTACTCACCCTCATGTCGGCTGCATCTCCTGAGACATTCTTTCAAATACTGTGATGTAATGTAATGTAAGGCGTGTATTTATGTAGCGCATTTTATCCACACTACCACCAGTGTGCAGCATCCACTTGGATGATGCTACAACAGCCACAGGACAACGGCGCCAGTGCACTCACTACACACCAGCTATAAGGGAGTGGAGAGACAGTGATACAGCCAATTCGTTGGATGGTTAGTAGGCCATAATGGTAAATGGCTGATTGAGGAAATTTGGCCAGGACACCTGGGTTACATTCCTACTCTTTACGAGAAGTGCCATGGTACTTTTAATGACCAATGAGAGTCAGGACCTCAGTTTAACATTTCATCCGAAAGACAGATGATGATAGTGAATACAAATGATGTTATTTTAGATAAAATTGGAGAGCTCACTCTCATCCTCTATAGACCACAAGCACCCTAGAACAACAACAACAAAAAAAACATTGTTGCAACACTTCCATGGTTTAACTACAAACCTTTTGTATACACACACAAAAAAAACCTGTAACAATGACTTTGTTCACATTATCTTCCACTTCAGATCAGGGTGTACATTAACTACAGTGCATCCAGAAAGTATTCATAGCACTTCACTTTTTCCACATTTTTTATGTTACAGCCTTATTCCAAAATGGATTAATTCATTTATTTCCCCAACATTCTACACACAATACCCCATAATGACAATGTGATTTTTTTTTAAATTGTTGCAAATTTATTAAAAATAAACCTGAAAAAAAAATCACATGTACTAAAGTATTCACAGCCTTTGTTCAATACTTTGTTGATGCACATTTGGCAGCAATTACAGCCTCAAGTATTTTTGAATATGATGCCACAAGCTTGGCACACCTGTCTTTGGGAATTTTGCCCATTCCTCTTTGCAGTACCTCTCAAGCTCTATCAGGTTGGATGGGAAGCATCGGTGTATCAGATTTAGATCTGGGCTCTGGCTGGGCCACTCAAGGACATTCACTGAGTTGTCGTGAAGCCACTCCATTGATATTTCGGCAGTGTGCTTTGAGTCACTGTCCTGCTGGAAGATGAACCGTCGCCCCAGTCTGAGGTCAAGAGCACTCTGAAGCAGGTTTTCATTCAGGATGTTTCTGTACATTGCAGCATTCATCTTCCCCTCTATCATGACTAGTCTTCCAGTTCCTGCTGCTGAAAAACATTCCTACAGCATGATGCTGCCACCATCATGCTTCACTGTAGGGATGGTATTAGCCTGGTGATGAGCATTGCCTAGTTTTCTCCAAATGTAACATCTGCCATTCAGACCAGAAAATTTTGTTTTTAGATGCCTTTTGGCAAATTCCAGGCAAAGGAGTGGCTTCCGTCTGGCCACCCTACCATACAGGCCTGATTGGTTGATTGCTGCAAAGATGGTTGTCCTTCTGTAAGGTTCTCTTCTCTCCACAAAAGAACGCTGAAGCTCAGACAGACTGACCATCAGGTTATTGATCACCTTCCTGACTAAGACCCTTCTCCCCGATCACTCAGCTTAGATGGCTGGCCAGCTCTAGGAAGAGTCCTGGTGGTTCCAAACATATTACACTTACGGATGATGGAGGCCACTGTGCTCATTAGAACTTTCAGAGCAGCAGAAATGTTTCTGTAATCTTCCCAGCCTTGTGCCTTGAGACAATCCTGTCTCTGAGGTCTACAGACAATTCCTTTGTCTTCATGCTTGGTTTGTACTTTGACATGCACTGTCAACCCTGGGACCTTATATAGACAGGTGTATGCCTTTTTAAATCATTTCCAATCAACTGAATTTACCACAGGTGAACTCCAATTAAGCTGCTGAAACATCTCAAGAGTGATCAGTAGAAACAGAATGTACCTGAACTCAATTTAGAGCTTCG
The DNA here is from genome assembly GCA_903798035.1 of Danio albolineatus. NCBI lineage: Eukaryota > Metazoa > Chordata > Actinopteri > Cypriniformes > Danionidae > Danio > Danio albolineatus. The sequence continues at coordinate 1,379,182 of CAIGQQ010028272.1, forward strand.
CGACAAAGGCTGTGAATACTGCTGCAACATACATAACGTGGAAAAAGTGAAGCGCTGTGAATACTTTCCAGATGCACTGTACAGGCTTAGTTTTAGGACATGCTGCTGACAAAGCTCTTGGATTTCATCAAAAAAAAATCCTAATTTGCAGAATGACCGCATGAAGGTCTCAGGGGATTGAAATGACATGAGGGCAAGTAATTAATAACAGAATTTACCCTTTTGGTTGAACTAACCCTTTAAACTACATTTGAATCATGTATTTCAAATCCATATTTCTATCCATTCTGATTTTAACTCAGGAGTGCCTGCACCGACAGCCTCTAATCCATTCCAAAATGAAGCACCTCGTCTGACGCTTAATCAGATGCGTCCTAACTCCACGTCTCCTGCACCCTCATCCCTCCCATTCAATGCGTCTTTGGCCGTGGCATCCAGCCAGCAGCCTAGCTCTTTGCCCAACACCTTCACACAGTCTGCACAGGTGCCGCCGCTGATCCCTGGACACCTACCGCAACCACTGCTACCACTGTCCAGCAAAACCATGCTTGCAGATCCAGATACAAACAATCAAAACCCGTTCCTATGAAAGACCACATGCAAACAAGGACCGTTTAACTACCGAATGACTTAAAACTGGAACACGTTTTTAATGGCTTTGCTCCTTTCACAGCCTACAGGTTTTGCTCTATGCAGTCGCTCTCAAGAGGCATTCACACATACAGTGTTATTTTAATTTACAAATATACTTATTTTTAATAACAATCACTGGTAATGCTTTGTATCAAGTGGTTAAGCTGAATGTTATATAAATGAGTTATGCAACGCACACATGCACAGTAGCGAACACATGATCCATCGTCTGCGATAAATAAACTAGCATGTTCACGTTTAGTTGGCCTAAAAAAAAAAAAGCATCAACATGAGGTGGACAAGTGAAAAAGCCAACAGCTACATGTTATGTTAGAGCTGTGGCAAAAAAATAAACAATAATACAAGAAATCTGTTCAGCATGGATTCCGAGCTTAGTTATTAACAGCAGATGGTGCTCTAGGCTTGTTTTTAAAAGCAGATAGCTTTCTATGTTTGTTTTTAACAGCAGATGGCGCTCTAGGCCAATTTTCAACAGCAGATGATGCTCTAGGCAATTTTTTTTTTTTTTTTTTTAATTTTTTTTTATCAGTAGATGGTATTACAGACTAGTTTTTAACCAGACACTCAAATCACCATGAGGGAGAGCACTCAGCCATGTAAATTGGCTTTTATATCTCAAAATGAATGCAAAAACAGCTTACTGTGAACACACTTGTAATTTGTATAAACCTTCCCCAAGCTTATTAATGGTTAATTTAGGTTCAAGTAATATGTGTAAGGAATTAGATGCATCTGCTGTTAAAAATTAGACTCGGAAACAAATGTGTAATTTTCAGAATCAGTGCAGGATTGATTTTTTTTAAACACTGCTGTATGGCACAAACATACTGCATTCTTAAGAGATGAACTCAATCTCCACACCAGCAGGTAGCAGTAATCTGTATTAGGCATCCATAACGGAAAACTGGAAGAGCTTCGATTGCAGGTACACACTTAAAAATGGCAGAGGGAAAGTGCTAAAACACAGCCAAAATCTTTTGTTTAATTTCTTGATTTGGTGTTTATTTGCCTTTTTTCATGAGTTCCATGTAAGCAACAATAGTGTAATATAATCAGAATCCAGTCGGTTAAATAGACCCAAGTATTTGTTTAGTTGTTCGAGCGTAATGAGATGAAAATGTGTTTAAATATAAGTGCCATACGCATAAAGCACCGTCTAGCGAGTCAAAGAGAACAAAATCATCACTTTCAGATAAACCGCCACCAAGTATGAAAAAGAAAAATGTAATTTGTTGCAAAAATTTTTATGTATAATAAATTACGTGTGCCCCAGAAGATAAAGAGGAAAATCAATGAACGTGCGATGGCTTTGGGAGTTGACAGTTTAGGGAGGTAATAATACCAACCACTTTGGTGATGAACTTTGGCTGAGGGATTTTAAATGACCAAAACCACATCTCAGCTATTTTACAATGTGGTATGTTTTATTTAATTAATAACTTAATAATTAATCCATTTAATTCTGGTATTTCATGACCTGTTCAAACAAAATCATTACTTTTTTGACGAGCATGCTAAAATTGATTTGCTTCCATCGTTGTGTGCATTTTGTTCTTGTCAGATAAAATCTTGCTCCCAAGTAGATCTTCATCCTATGTTTTCAAAATGTATGAACATCTTAGCATTTCTGTTAAGCATTTTATAATGCACATAAAATAGGCAGACAGAAAATTCACAGCTCAATCTGTTTGTCTGCATACAAAATTAAAATGGAATGGAAAGCTTTTTACTGACACTACTAATTCAGATTTTCAAAAGATCTGGCCAGTTGCTGCCATTAGCCTATCTAGCAATAAGAACGTCTACTATATGTGTGAATCACTGTATGTGTGAATGACCTCCAACTGTAATAAAATGTGTGAATGTCAACTATGCATTACATGGCAATACAGAAGCTGGCTTTATAAGAAATTACAAATAAATGGCACAGGTTAAAATTACGAATATTTAATCCAAGTATTACAGTAGTTTGGAAAAGTTGTTCTTATTACTTGTTCCATAAAGCCCATTACATAACCCAAGCACAAGTCCAAAGCCTCATAGATTTTATCATAACCTTTGATTCCTCACACCAGTTTCTAGCTCTGCTTTAGCAGTCCTTTATTAGCCTGGAGTATCTGATGACTTTCAATGCAGTCCTTTTATTTACTTGATATGACTGGTATCTGTGAACACTGAAGGCATCTGATGGGTCACTCACTCCAGTATGAAATAACAGGGACTAAGATATTTGGGGCCAATAATTTAAGTACAGGCATAATGATTTTATAGTATTGGGCATTGACTGTTGAATGACTAGTCCTCCAGCAAGAGAATGTACTCACCGTGGTGTTCAAAATGAGTTGATGCCACATACTAACAGAATGCAAGTACGTGAGACTATTGCACGTTGCTTATCAAATACAAGGATGAAGATGAAACTAAAAAGTGTGGTTTGTTTTTTTTTTTCTTCTTTTTTTATCTCCATGTTTGGTAAATCATTCTCCCCACTTCTTGTCATTTCTTGCATGATTTCCAACATTTGCTATCTTTAGTTCTTTGGATTTTTTTAAAAAAATGAGAAGTTGAGTGCAGGATATGACAACACTAATGTCAATTACTTTGAGGCCAATTTGTATGTCTAAGGAAAAACTAATAACTACAAATCACATTTATAATCTGTATTCGTACATGTTGAGATTAAGGACAGACTAAGTGGATTTGAACAGGTTTGCTTCAGCACCCACTTGCAGACTGATCAATAAACAGGACAAAATTTGGGAGGAGCATAATCAGAACTTTTAGACCTCCCTCCGGGCAACTCACCAAATATGCTCGCTTTTTGCTCAATTAGATTATATAGTAAGGCAAACTTGCGAAATAAAGCCGCAACCCACAAGTCTCCTGTTGTGAACGTCAAAGTCCAAAACCCCTAATAAATTAATTACTTAATTTATTAAATTAATTCAATTAAAAACTGTGGTACACAGATAGCACATTTTGTGTATGTATAAGGATCACTACCATTAATGCCAATTTAAGATCTGCAATTATGGATATGCTCTTACATCAATGGGAAAACATAATTTTAGCTTTACATGAAACGCAAGTCCTTTCATGCGGAATAGTTCAGTACGGCTCAGCCAGGCTTGCTGCAGTTCAGTGTTGTATTGTTGTGTCTGCATTTCCACTTTAGATTAGCATTGATTAAAGTAGGTAGGATTACGCCTCTACTGTCACGACTACCTGAAAAACTCATTCCAGCTCTTGCTGGATCTGCTCCTCAGCTACAAACAAGAGGAAGATCAGGACCTTTTCTACTGAAAGTGAAAGTCATGATATGTGGCCAAGTGTTGTGATCAATATTCTGAATTTGGGCTCTGCATTTATTTCATCCAAGTGCACGCAAACACAGTGAACACACACCTGGAGCAGTGGACAGCCATTGCTGCACCAGCTGGGGAGCAGTTGGGGCCTCGCTCAAGAGACTCCTCTTCGTTATGGTATTAAGTGCTGGTTATTCACTCCCACCAAACCTTTCGATCACAAGTCCAACTCTAACCATTAGGCCATGGCTGTTTAATTGTGCAAATAACAATAAAAGTATTAGCTGCTTCCGACTATTAAAATAAAGTGGATTAGAGTTTAAGCAGAAGATTTTGGTTTTGCCTAGGGACATTTACTGATTCTTGAGACAGCCTCTCACTAGGAAAGTGTTGGAACTAAGCTTATATAGCCTTTGCTCTTCTGAGGGTAGGGTTATGATGATGGAGGACAGTCTATAGTGATACGAGACAAAAACTGTTGAATCGGGGTGAATAACTTGATTTATATTGGCTGGGGAGGCAACAGACTAATTAAGCACCTGTTTGCAGACCTTTTCTGACATAAGGGGTGACTGACTATAGAAAAATGTATATCTCAAACAGCTTTGTTGATATTCATCCATTCATTTCCTTGTCGGCTTAGTCCCTTTATTAATCCGGTGTCGCCACAGCGGAATCAACCGCCAACTTATCCAGCATATTTTTTACGCAGCGGATGCCCTTCCAGCCACAACCCATCTCTGGGAAACATCCATACACACACTTTCACACTCATACACTACGGACAATTTAGCCTACCCAATTCACCTGTACCACGTCTTTGGACTTGTGGGGGAAACCGGAGCACCCGGAGGAAACCCACGCAACCACGGGGAGAACATGCAAACTCCACACAGAAATGCCAACTGACCCAGTCGGGGCTCGAACCAGCAACCTTCTTGCTGTGAGGCGAACGTGCTACTCACTACGCCACCGTGGCACCCCTTTATTGATATTGTCACATTTTTTTTTTTTTTTTGCTACAACAACCAATCAAACTGCTTAATGGCTTTTAACTGCTGGGAAAAGCTGGATGGAAAAGCTGACAAAGATGACAAGGACTCTTCTTCAGATGGTGAGAGGGCTTGTTTTGTTTGGTGAATTATAGAAAGGCCCATGATGCAAATGTACAGAGGTACAACTACAGTAAGCAGTGGCATATATACTGTTGGCTTATATAACGTTCACCTGCTCATGCTCAACTCCAAGCTTGTTTTAAGAAAACTCAAAATAGTCCAAAGAACACCAAATGCATTTCTCATTCAGTGGAACACAAGATCTGAGATCCGTCTACATGGGAGACATTTTTACATTCAGCTTCTCAGCATCTCAGCGATCAGTTAGCCACAGTTGTTCTTCAAACTAATGTGTTTGGATGTGCCTTGGGCTGAGTTGAGGTTACACTGTAAATCATCTTTACATCACATTTGTCAGATATCTACTGTGTCCTGTGATATTAAGCCCACTGTTTTCTTTATACTCATCACTCAAGTGTCAGAGAGGTTTGAGGAAAGCCAGTGGAGCACGTCCTGCAGGCCCTGACCGGAGCGAGCACTGACTTCTAGTGTGGTGACGAACTGAGGTGCACTTTTGATGATGTCATCCATCCTGAACATTGACTTCAGTTCAACCAAAGACATGCTGCATGGAAGATCCCTGTGGAAATACATGCAGTGAGTGATGGACTTAGCATGAATTAGTGCTGGACTGAGAAAGAGCGAAAGTAAGTTGGGCTGACCGCTTGTTGAAGAGTATAAGCACAGCAGCAGAGAGCAGAGACTCCGCAGAGAGAACAGATAGCAGCTGGATGCAGGACGACGAAATCTGTTCAACATTTACACAGTCCACCACAAACTATAGTGAATCAATTAGAAATAGACATCAGTCATAATGAGCAACATGATCATATTGTAAATGTACCTGCTAGCAATGGCTGCTTAAAAAGCACTGCTTCATTTACAGTGGCTTCAAATTATTTAATAGTTATCAACTGGGTCCGAAATGTATAATATAAAAATCACATGAATCATATGGGTTTATTCTGACTGCACCCCAGTGGCAAATCTTTTTTTTTAAACCCAATCGGACCAGTTTTAAAGAGCCCATATTATACATTGAAAAGGGTCATATATTGGTTTTGGGGGTCTCCAACAGCAGGCTGATCTGCATGCATGGTCAAAAAACACTTTCATTGTCTTATAATATGCTTTTATTTTTACCTCATTATCCCAGCGACTCCTATATGAATCGTTCAGGGATTCATTTGTTCCAAAACCCCTCCTTCGCGCGATGCTAAACTACGCTGATTGGACCGATGACGCAGTCTGTTGCGATTAGTCGACAGCGCTCAGCGCGAGAGAATGCCCACCACGGCTTATCAACATGGAAGGAGTCATAGCGTGTGCGTGAGCTAATCTGCTAACACTCGTTTTTATCTGGAGTCGCCCGTATTTCAGACACCTCGCCCCGAAAACTAACCCCCGATCTCCCAGCATATCACTCTAATTCTTAACCAGAAGTAAAAACAGCGACATACATTCAGTATTAGTGCACACAGCGGCAAAACCGCCGAACGTGTGTAGCAAAGCTCATGGTGGCCATAGCAACGACAAACAGGAGAGGAACACGAGCTCAAATGCATTTAAGTCCGTAAACACAGCGGCACGCGTCGCGTTAACAACGTGCTTTTAGACACGATATGAGAATACAAGTTAACCAGAGACACTACAAGCGGTTACAAGTTACAAAACACAGTTAAATGCATCATTTACAAGCTGGAGAAAACAATGAGGCGACCGTTTTAATCGCACTTACTCACACTTGCTGGATAGCAGACCAGGGAAATGTCCTGGTGCTCCTAATCCTCCGTTGTAAGCACTCCTCGGAGGGGGAACAGCTCATGGCTGGATTTAATGCTGTAGTATTTCTGCAGAAACTCTTCAAAGTCTCATCTCTGGGTTCTCTGCACACTTCCAATATCCAGCTAAGCACAGTGCTCTTCACTGTGTTGCCAGATGTAGCTGCCTGATTTCACCCCAAACCCTGTCCAAAAGGTTTTTACCTGCACAATCAAATTTAAAACCGCCCGATCTGGCAACGTTTTCGCACCGCTATTGTTTGTGGGTGGGGTTGGGGATTTCGAATCTGCGCGCGCATAAATTATGTTTCGTGTTCATGTCATGCCGAAACGGCTAAAGACTCGTAAGCACGGCGACTCGTTTGAGGAACTATGAGTCGACTCTTTTATAGATGAATCAATAGTTTTAAACACTTTGCACTTTCAGATTTAAGCCTTAGCTGGACATTTCACTTCACTTAGAGCTGTGTAACACACTGCATACAAGCTCATTTTCAAAAACCCATAATAGGGGCTCTTTAATAGTGTGCAGACATTTTACTGAAGCATTAATGAAATAAAGTTAATAATAATATTAGGTAATAATCCCTCGCAATATATAACAAGCAATATAGTTGACATTATATATTTGAAACAAGAAAAAAAAAAACTACTGCATGTTTTCTTGCATTTACACAGTTTTGGCCACAAGCTGTCCCTATCATTGGTGCTGGGTTCAACGCTGCCCTGACAAAATTTTCACTGGCCCTAACAAAACTTTTTTAAATAAAATTAATTGCTATTTCTTAGCCACATATTTTAAATAATGTGTCAAAAGCCAAAGATATCTGTATGCATACACTTTTTATTCAACTTTCTTTTCGGAAGCTGCAACCGTTTTTTTATTTTTTTATTTCATATTGTGAAGCAGTTCCAAGAAAAAACAGAATGAGAAAACAGTTGGCATGGCTTGTTTTTTTCTACTGAATGGATGTAGTAAAGCAGCCATTTCATTCAGAAAGATCAGGAAAGGGGTATTACAACTTCAGTTTTCAATTTAATATTATAAGGGCAAACTCATTCATTCATTCATTTTCTTTTCGGCTTAGTCCCTTTATTAATCCGGGGTCGCCACAGCGGAATGAACCGCCAACTTATCCGGCATTTGTATTACGCAGCGGATGCCCTTCCAGCCACAACCCATCTCTGGGAAACACATTCATACATTCTCATTCACACACATACACTATGGACAATTTAGCTTACCCAATTCACCTGTACCGCATGTCTTTGGAGCACCCGGAGGAAACCCACGCAACCACGGGGAGAACATGCAAACTCCACACAGAAATGCCAACTGGCCCAACCAGGACCTGCCCCAACCGGGGATCGAACCAGCGACCTTCTTGCTGTGAGGCGAACGTGCTACTCACGCGCCACCGTGGCGCCCCTATAAGGGCAAACTTTTTATTAAAAACATTAATAAATGTATAATGAGCAAAATTTAAAGTGTTATGCAAACATAAAAAGCAGTATGGAAATCGTTCTAAATTGTTTAACTGAAAGTGGCTCACTTAACTGACTTTTTAAAACAAATTAACGTTAAAACACTGTTCAAATGACAGGAAGGGCTGTTTGTTCTTAATGATATGATATGCTGTGTTAACGAGTTTCTCGATGCACTTATAATTCTCTTCGTTCATACGTCTCGCAATCAAGTTCAATGGAGCCGAAGAAGGGTTTTCATCAACCCTTTTAGCCACCATGCATGCTATGTGCTGTCGTCTTTTATCAAGGTTTTGCTTAGTTCCAAAACAAAAAAATGCTCCAAACTTGTCTGCTTGTCATGGCAAACTAATCAAAGCATAACTCTTTGTCTTGCTGTACCCATGTAAATGTTTGCTTCCAAGACTTTAGAAAGAAAGAGGTTTTCTTTTTGTCTCATAATTTGATGTTACCGCCGTTTCGCTGTACTAGTTGTTACTAGGATACGAAAAAAAAAGTGTGCTCACAACATCCAATCAGATAAGAGGAACCAAAAAGCAATGTGGTGTTGACTTCACAAAGAAGGTAGCATTTAAAGGCTTTTAAAGACTTAAAAGCACAAATTCTCAATGCTACTGTATTTACACACAATTGACAAATTGTCGTAGGAAAATTAAACTTTAGTGACAAGGTAGCACTGGGGTTTGTTTATGTTTCGGTCATTGTATTTTCACTAAATACAAGCAGTTTTTTGATTTTGGTTTTAGAGTGCAAAAACAAATATTGAAATATGAGCCATTTTTCATTTTCATGGTGAAAGACGAAAAAGCAAAATTAAAAAAATATTTGATTTTCATTTTTTGTTTTGAATAACAAAAAATTAAATTACTAGAAAATAAAAATGAATAAAGGCTTGTTTTTTATATTCCGAATTGAAACCAGATAGGCCAACTCATTCAGTGACCCAATGCTGCCAGACTAGCCTATTATTTTTCCACTTAATAATGTTATAAAAGGTATTTTCTTTTTATAATGGGATTTTGTTAAGACATATTTTCCTCATTAAAGCCGGTTATATGTATAATGTATATATAATATATTATTATTTATTATTATTATTATTTTTTACATAACAGCATTTTAAATGGAACAACATATCTGACGATATATGCATTATTTGCGATGCATTACTGAACAGTTTTCTGAAAATGAAGTTTATTGTTAAAATCACTTCCACTTCAGGATTGACAGTAACATTGGACATTCATTTGGAATCATTGTGCACATTTCAACAAGTATCTCTGCGTTATAGGTCAAAATTGAAATAACCATAATTAATTTAATCTGAAAGCCATTCAGCATGTTTCACAAATACAGTCATAAACATCCCAAGCGGACTATCGGACAAAAACTTTGCTACGGTTGATAATGAGCTTAAAAGACTGCCATTGTGTGCATCTTCACCACAAATACAGCCTATTCTATTGCCTAATATAACCTATAATCAAGCTTTAATGATAAAAGACATGAGATGTTTTAAAAAAACATAGGATGCTTATCAGAGTGTTTGTGCAGCATGCACAATAACATAAAATGAATTGTTAATTTTTATTTTAAAATACTATGACTTATTGAAATGTGCATAACGAACAACTGTATTAATGCCTCAGTCACTTGAAATGATTCATGGTCAAACTTTCTTTTCAGAAAAGTGTTCAGTAAAGCAACATAATGCTTGCATGTAACTTCAAAAGAAAGGTTGTTCCATTTTAAAACATGCTAAAAAAACTAACATTATTAACCCTCAGGGGTCTAAGGGTGTTTTGGGGCCATGGAGAAGTTTTGACATGCACTGACATTTGTGTCATTTTTAGTATCTTAAAACATATTAAATGGCTAAAGTTTGATAACACTGTAAACAGCACAAGCTGGGTTACAATAATACCCAATCAGCACGTACGTACCTTTTATAACATTATTTAGTGGAAAAATAATAGGCTAGCCGTTTTTGTTTTCTAGTGATTTTATTTTTACTATTCAAAAAAAAAAATTTTTTTTTTAATTTTGCTTTTTCGTTTTTGAAAATGAAAATGAAAAACGCCTCGTTTCTAAAATGAAAATCCAATGACCAAAACATACACTGACCCACTGTCTCGATCGAGCCAGTAATGATTCTGTCTACTGTCCCGAGCATTTTGCTCAATGGCCACAGGCCATCGGGCAGTCCTTATCGTTGAGCTCTGTGGTGTAAATATTTTGCAAAGCAATTGGTTCAATTGATCTGAAGCTCTGAAAAGAATAGTTTCTCCCATCACTATTATCTGCACATTCTCTCTGCAGGAAGCTCTGCGAGTATCCCGCATATTCATTATGCTCCCTAATGTCTCTCGCCCCTGATGTAATATATTAATAAATTGTAAAAGTGTTGACACTCACAATAACAGATTTGCAATCCAAGTAGTATTTTGGCCAAATGGGTCCCATACAGCCTCCCAATTCGCGCACTGTTATCTTCTTCTTTTTCTTTAATACGAGGTCAGTGAGGTTGGTGCCGACCTAAATAAAAAAAAAATAATTAAAAAAAGATTCATAGAAAAATATTAATCTTTTGACATATTTAGAGGTTATCATTCCAGTAAATTAACCAAATGCGATGTGTGTGTGTATATATCTGTGTGTGTGTGTGTGCATACATAAAATATATAT
>CAIGQQ010028273.1:211-11881 GCA_903798035.1 Danio albolineatus
CATGTCTTTGGACTGTGGGGGAAACCGGAGCACCCGGAGGAAACCCACGCAACCACGGGGAGAACATGCAAACTCCACACAGAAATGCCAACTGGCCCAGCCGGGGATCAAACCAGCGACCTTCTTGCTGTGAGGCGAACGTGCTACCCACTAGGCCACCGTGGCGCCCAGAATATCATCTTACTGCATAAAAATAAATAAATAAATAAATAAAATCCTACTAACAGTTTTTGTACTCTTTGTAAATCAATAACATTTACAGTGACACCAAGAAATAAGTATCTTTATTTGTTATTGGCATGTTTTGTTCCTGTGAAAATGTGACGATTCTGCCAATCTGCAAAAGTGAATAGCTTAGACTTGACATATAAGTCATATTGACTTATGGATTGAAACATATACATTGAAACTACATGTCAGTTACTTGTCATTTGAGTAATAGTAGGCTGTCTGCTTTATCTGCTGATACTGCTCTTTCAACAGACATTTAACTAACTATAAGAAACTTTGCAAGTACATGTCAACTTACAGGGACCATCAAAACAAAGTGATACCAAAACTCCCAAACAAGCCACCATAGACCTGATATTTATATTAAAAAAAATTAATAATAATAATAATATATTGAAATATTTTGCATCAGCTTTTTTAAGACTTAGAAGACCTAAGAAAACTATTCTACCTTTTTTAAGGCTTATTACCGGAGTACATTCATCGCCTGGCTCATGTTCATGGCCACATTCAGAACAAAAGAAAACAAATCTATATTAAACAATAAACATAAAGGCTTATCTGTGTTCTGTCATCATTTACATTTTATCACATCTGATTGTTATAATAAATCATAAAAATGTGGTAGTCAGCTGAAGGTGTAAACCAGACTTAAAAAAATAAATAAATAAAATAAAGCCCAAACTTCTCATGAGTTCACCTCAGTCCTTAGGGCACAGAATGTTACAGATGATCCTCACAATTGTAATTTAGACTCGTGAAATTACTCTGAGCAAACTGCGGTGCCTTGAGGTGTAAATGAGTACCAGAAAGGGCAAAAACACACAAATTCATCTTTCCCAGCAGCACATCAAAGAAAGCCGAGCAGGAAATTTATCTCACACTAATACCACAGTAATGTGTTTTCACTCAATCTGTCTGGAGGAGTTTCTCCTGTTCTGCTCATAATGCACATATTGAACAAAAAACAAAGGAGGCCATTATATTCCTTAACAATAACTGTGATTGTATAATTTAAAAAAAAGGTGCTACTATGATTTAATTACATGTGCCAGAAAGTGCTTGAGGCATAACCATCACATAATAATATATCCTTTATTTCTCACATTGTTGCTTCAACAATTTAGATATTATGTATTATGTTTCGTTAAGCAGCGTATTTTTAACGATAATTCAACGATTAAGCACAAACAGTTTCTTGATCTAATGAAAATATGAAATACTATAATCCCACACTATAATTATAGTATCATGTTTGTTACAAAAAAAAAGATTTTGTAAAAATAAAACAATGTACTGCTGCTTGCTGTGAGGCAATCGTGCTACCCACTACACCACTGTGGCGCCCAATAATAATAATAATAATAATAATAATAATAATAATAATAATAATAATAATAGTAATAATAATAATAATAATAATAATAATAATAATAATAATAATAATAATAATAATAATAATAATAATAATAATAATAATAATAATAGGCGTACTGAGTAGCACGTTCGCCTCACAGCAAAAAGGTCGCTGGTTCGAGCCCCGGCTGGGTCAGTTGGCATTTCTGTGTGGAGTTTGCATGTTCTCCCCGTGGTTGCGTGGATTTCCTCCGGGTGCTCCGGTTTCCCCCACAGTCCAAAGACATGCGGTACAGGTGAATTGGGTAGGCTAAATTGTCCGTAGTGTATGAGTGGGAATGTGTGTGTATGGATGTTTCCCAGAGATGGGTTGCGGCTGAAAGGGCATCCGCTGCGTAAAAAAATGCTGGATAAGTTGGCGGTTCATTCCGCTGTGGAAACCCCGGATTAATAAAGGGACTAAGCCAACAAGAAAATGAATTAATAATAATAATAATAATAATCATCATCATCATAATAATCATAATAATCATAATAATAATAATAATAATAAATTTAAACAAAGTGGAGCAAAATTTGAAAATGACACCTGTGCCGAAAAAACACCAAACAAACAACAACAACAAAAAAACACTTGCGCCTTGCCTGGCACTGTTTTGTGCTGGGTATATGATAGGGCCCTTAGTCTAGTTATTTTCAGCTATGGTTAGTTTCATGTTTTGCTTTTTTTTTTCAGGTTTTGCACCAGCCAGTTTGTTTGAAATGTAGCGACAGCTCAAAAACCCCAGAGAGGCGAGCACTAATTCAGAGAAGTGGAATGAGGAATTGCCCCTTCGCTTTGACAGCCACACCATAAATATTGACTCTAACAAAAATGCTACATTTCCTGCAGGCCTCCTGCCGTCTGCACGTTTACAGCACCTTCTGACAGCTCTGACCATTCACAATCCAGCCTGTGTGACTCTGGCAGGTGCAGCATTTAAAAGTTGAGTAAAGTTTAAGTTTAAAGTCTAAACTTTAAACTCTAAATTTTAAGGTATAATTCTCAGGATTAACAAACTTTTACTTATGATTTTTGCCTCAATAAACTCCTAACTTGCTGCGTGTTACAGGTTTTTTTTATTTGCTTTGGTACATTAACATTACACACAAACAATGCATGCAAGTAGCAAAACGCCATGGGTTAGATCACTTTAATGTTTCTAGATTAAACATTGGGACAAAAAAATTAAATGAATATGAGAATACTGTATAAAAATATATTAGTTCACAGAACCCTATGGCTAATTACAGAGAAAAGTTCAAGGCAGATCAATGCTGTTAGCTTCCTTGTAAAATAATAACAAATCATGTGTGACTTTGGTCCAGAAATCCAGCCACAAGTGTCAATTTTTGGACATTTAGATTTCTGCATTATGTAAAAACTGATGCATAACAATTGTTATGACATAAAAATATTTGCCCGAGATACAACAATTAAAAAATCTAAAATATGGAGCATTCAATCAATCAATCAATCAGTAAATCAATAAATAAATAATTATAACAAAATATTGAAATACTGAGAAAATAACCTTAAAATGGCGCCACAGTGGCGTAGTGAGTAGCACGTTTGCCTCACAGTAAGAAGGTCGCAAGTTCAAGCCCCGGCTGGGTCAGTTGACATTTGGAGTTTGCATGTTCTCCACCTGGGTGTGTGGGTTTCCTCCGGGTGCTCCGGTTTCCCCCACAAGGCCAAAGATATGCGGTACAGGTAAACTGGGTAGGTTAAATTGTCGGTAGCGTATGTGTGTGAATGAGAATGTGTGGATGGGTTGCGGCTGGAAGGGCATCTGCTGCGTAAAACAAATGCTGGATAAGTTGGCGGATCATTCCGCTGTGGCGACCCCGGATTAATAAAGGGACTAAGCTGACAAGAAAATGAATGAATGAAAAACCTTAAAATTTATCCAAATGCTTATTATTATTCATGTTTTGATATATATTTGTGGAATCACATAATAAATATATTTGTGGAATAAAATAACAATTGACCCGTTGTATTATGGGCTATTCTGACAAATATACCCATGCAACATATAAGATGTCCAGAGTCACATAAAATACCGAATATTACATGACTGATATGTATTTTAAAGCACAACAAAAACCTATATGGACCTGTATGACACATGTAGGCTATGCTGAAATCGTTTTTAAGAGTTTACCAATAATATGAATTTCCAGCCTGATCTCACGAGAAAACGCAGTTTTGGCAGTTTAGTGGCCAATTCGCACGAATTCGTACGAGTTCAGTTGTACGAAAATGTACGATTTAAAAAAGGAGGCGTGGCACCTAACCCCACCCCTAAACACAACCGCCATTGGTTGATGGGCAAATCGTACTGAATTGTACGAATTACATCGTACGAATTCATACGAATTAGCCATTAAATAAAAAGTTACGAATTGCCATGAGATAGCGTTGGAATTTCCTCTTTTAATCACACTCAAGTAGTTCTCCACATTAATTAACCCTTTAAGACCTGCCATAGAACAATTCCGCCAGGGTATATCTTAGTATTTTTACATGCTGTGATGTCATTCTTTTGAGTATTTTCAAATGCCATATATCAATAAAATCCTTACATCCCCAACTTTAACTTTATGTATGTCATAAATCCATATTAACTAGTTAAATAGCTTAAAAGTGCAATAAAACACAAAAAAAAATGAAAAATCGCTTAGTTTTTATTTTAGTTTTTACTATATACAGAAATAACACAAATGTAAACCTCAAACTTGTCAATGTAAAAAACATGCACAAAACCCTTTGAGACAATATAAAACTGATTTGGACTAATTACATCAATTCGTTTGTGAGATACACTTATTTTTATAAACAGTGTAGACATAACAATTCGATTGATGAACAAAAAATCTCTACAAATTACCACAAATCGGTGAGGGTTCTGAGGGCTTTAGTGTTCAAAACGACATCAATGTAAGTAAAATAATAAGCATGATTCAGCAATACAGCAAAAAAATTAAGTTTAAAGGTATAAAAGTTTGATGTTTTAGGCATAAAAGTGAATCGATAAGAGTAAATAGCGCGTCATACTATCGGGATTATTCTGTGTTATGTTTATATTCATACTCAAAGCAAAGCATTGTTTATGAGCATATAATACTCAAAAGCAAAGCATTTATAAAGAATATACTAGCATGTGTCGGAGAATTCCTTGTCGTTTGACGCGAGTTATAACTCCAAAACATCGGACTATTTTTTTGTTTGTTGTGCGGTCACGACTCCATGCCAGTGTGTGTGTGTGTGTCTGATATTGTGCCTGTATGTGTAAATGTGGATGTGTGTGTGTGTTGTGTGCATGTGTGTGTGAAAGAAATTATGATGTTCCGACACGGATAAAGTGAAACCGCTACGAGAAGAGCGCACACACATACATAGTAAAGCGCGTGCATATTAATTTATTACTCTGTTGAACACAAAACGAGAAATTCTGAGAATTGTTGTAAAAACAGCCAATGACGTCCATACAACAAAAAGTTTATCTTAATTCTTCAATCTTAACTTGCGTTCAACAGAAGTAAGAAGCTGGTTAAGAACAAGTGCAGCACGAAAACACTTTCGCAAAGTTTTCAAGTTTTTCGGGTCAGGTGTCCGAGAACTCCAGCTGCTCCACATGTGTGTGCTGCATCTGGCCAGGTGCTTTTCATCTAAATGTGAACACTCTCCAGAGACTCTGGCAGGGTTACGCTGCCTCCCACCTGAGCTAATTGGCCCTTAAGGGGGGAAAGTGTGATATTGTTTGAGCCTTCATCTGATTCTGATGGATGCCTGGCATGGTAAAGGTCTAGACGAGTGTGTTCATGTACACTACTTGACTAAAGTCTTGTTGCCTATCCAAGTTTTAGGAACAACCAAAAAAAAAACAAAAAAAACTTGACTTCTAGTTTATCATTTGGTATCAGAAGAGGCTCACTATATATGAAAGACAAAGACCTCTAGATTACACTTATTTTACCAAAATAAATATGATCATGCCTTTTATTTATTTAATTAGGACAGTAAGGTCTGGCTTTGCTTAGATGAAAGTCTTGTCACTTAACAGAAATAATATACAGGTACAGTATAGAATATAAAGTCATAGTGCAAAAAGAATGTACATTGTGTATGACTCCCATGAGCTTGGTCGACTACATCCATACATTTCTGCAATGACTCAAATAACTTATCAATAAAGTCATCTGGAATGGCAAAGAAAGCATTTTTTCAGGACTCCAAGTGTCCAAGATTCTTTGGATTTATCTTCAATGCCTCCAGCTTCATCTTACCCCTGACATGCCCAATAATGTTCATGTCTAGTGACTGGGTTGGCCAATCCTAAAGCGTCTTTGCTTTCAGGAACTTTGATGTGGAGTCTAAAGTATGAGTGCTATCATGCTGAAAAAACTGCCCTCTCCTGTGATTTGTAATGTTGTGGGCAGCACAAATGTCTTGATACCTCAGGCTGTTGATGTTGCCATCCATCTCTTGCATGGCCCCATTCTAAATGTAACCCCAAAGCATGATTTTTCCTTGCCCAAACTTGACTGATTTCTGTGAGAATCTTGGGTCTATGAGGGTTCCGAAAGGTGCTCTGCAGTATTTGTGATGATTGGGATGCATTTCAACAGATGACTCATTCGAAAAAAAACTTCTGCCTCACAACAAGAATGTTGCTGGTGTTCTGGAGTTCAGTAGGGGAAATTCTGTAGGGCATTTCTGTGGGGAGTTAGCATGTTAGCATCCCCTTTTGAGTGGGTTTCCTCCGCAGTCCAAAAACATGTGGTGAAGGTGAATTGGGTAAAACAAAATTGTCTGTAGTGTACAAGTGTGTGAATGAGAGAGAGAGAGAGAGAGAGTGGATGTTTCCCAGTGCTGGCGTATGGCTAGGTCTGGGCAATTAATCAAAATCACCATTCATAATGTATAATTTTTCCAGGTCAATTTTTTCAACAGTGTGAGGACTCACCTGACCCTGCTCTGTTAAGGCTGTATTATACTTAATATATTATATATGATTTATACTTATGTTATTATGATATTATACTTCTGCCAAAGACATGTTTACAGTGTGGCACAGCCTTCGCATACCTGTGCTCCTCTCAAAAAAATAATAATAATAATTTATATGTCACAAAGACGCATATATTTCAAGCTTTGTGATTGGTTGGTTTGGTAGCGCAGAGAGACACGTTTTAGGCAGTGTGTGTTTTAATTTCAGTTGTTCTGCGTTTGATGTTTAATAAATAATGACAGATAATAGATGAAGTGTAGTAATGTGTTTACTTCAACTATTTTGAAATCAAGTAATGCTCCCTACATTCAAAAATCTCTTGTAATGTTTGAGCATATTTACTGTACAAAACTTGTCCGTGAACTACAGCATGAGGGCAAAACATAAAACAAAAAAATAATAATATTAAGCGTAATCGAGTTAAAATGTTCAGTTAAGCAAGATTTTGATTTTAGGCCAAATCGCCCAGCCCTACTTAATTGTGGCTGGATAAAACATATGCCACAGCAATTGGTAGTTCATTCTGCTGTGGCAGCCCCTTGAGGGCCTTTTTTCTTATATAATAATTATTTGTGACTCAGACGATGATGACAAAATACAATAAACACACAGTGCCTTTTAGAAGCGTGAAACGCTCTTTGGGAACACAGACACTCTGGAGACAGTTCTGGAGGTGAGAATACTGAACCACTTTGATGATGGACTTGGGGATGGCTGAGGGATTTTCTAATGACCAAAACAACATTTCAGATGTGATTACAGTGTGATCTGTCTGCTGGTTTGTCCATTAATGCCATCCTATTGCAACAGCATTTTTTGTTATAACATGATCTGTTAAAACAAAATCACATGACTTTTTTTTTGTTGATGTGCATGGCAGAATGCATTTATTATGTGTTTCCATTGTAGTTCATGCAATCATTTTATTTATCCGATTTATCCTACTCTGTGGACATGTTTTGGAAAAAGTATCACTCAGTCCAAACAAGATATATCACCCACTGAAGGGCACTTTAAATTGAAAACAATCAGGGCAAGTGTCATTAAAAACTGAAGTGCTACAAACTGGTCACTTCTGTCACAAAACAGAGAGACCCAAGTGCGAGAGTAAAAATAAACAGAAGTTTAATGTCAGGATGAATTCCAACAAGGCTCAGATAACAGAGTTCGTGTATGCGGTGGTGGAGAACACAGGAGTATCTTCTCGTGGAAACTATGCAGCTAAACAGCTGATGAAACCTTCATACAGTAAACCAGGAAGTAGCAGTCACAAACGAAACTCATCGTCAATCACGTGAGACACAGATCAGGAAGCAGGTAATAGCCATAGAAGATAACTTCTACAACGGAGAGATATTCATATCAACTCACCACCAGCATGACATGCAGGAGCCTGACAAACACAAACACAGATTGTACAAACGAACCAACAAAAAGAGACTTGAACACAGGACTTAAATAGCGGAGGTAACAACAAACAGCTGTAGTCGCTAATCAGCCGATTGGATGATTTCCTCCACGTGACCACACAGCTGATGGGGAAAGTAAACAGACAGTCAAACAACACACTCACGGGTACAGCCACCGGTACAGCCATAAGCACACACAGATCCCTGAACCGTGACAACTTCTTAGGGCCCTTCTGAATGAAGAATTTCAAACTGATAAGCGCTCCAGGGACTCAGGATCATTTGCACAGGGAAGATGATTGGCGTTGGAAGAATGTATCCTCATACCCTAATCCAGGATTGTCAAACAGTGGCATGAAAACGATCAGTGTCCACACTAGCGTTTCACCCAGCGTTTTAACAGATCTCCGTCTTCACTACTCCACCAGAAACGTATATCACGTGACCATTCGCGCACTCTGGGCATGCGCGTTCAAGTATAAACAGGAAGCACGTGTCTCGCTCGGCATTTGGTTATTGTTAGTCAACAAACGCTGGTTGAACGATGAACGCGATGGCAAAGAAAGCAAGAGAGGTCTTTTTGTGGACAGACGACGAGTAACAAATGAATATTAAACATCTATGACCCAAATGACCCAAAGCCCCAATCATGTAGCGAATCTCAGCAGCCACGCCTCCCTTTTCAAATGTCTCCGTTTTCCCACGTCTACAATGAGACACAGCAGCAATGTTTTAGAATGAAAACGGCCTCTCCAGCGTTTCCAAAACGCTCCGTTTTCGCGGCTCGAAAACTCTGGCGTAGTGTTGACGGATGGTGTAACCGTAGCAAAACTTATGCGTTTTAAAACGAAAATGCACTAGTGTAAACGGGGCCAAAGTAAACACACCTGATCATACTAATTGAGTCTAGTTCAGGCTAGTTTGACACCTGCAGGCAATAGTGTTGAAGCAGGGTCGGAACTAAAATGCTGGTTGAACGATGAACGCGATGGCAAAGACAGCAAGAGAGGTCTTTTTGAGGACAGACGACGAGGTCGAGTTGTTACTTAAAGTAACAAATGAATATAAAACATCCATGGCTATCGAAAATACAGTGTTTACAGTGAAGACTGGTCTGCCGGTGATGTTATAGCCATGTGCGCTTGACGAATAAGGAAAGGATACGCAATGACTCAAATCCCCAATCACGTATCGGATCTCAGCAGCCACGCCTCCGTTTTCAAAGATATCTGTTTCCCTCCATCCACACTGAGACGCTGCAGCAGCATTTTAGAATTAAAACGCCCTCTCCAGCGTTTTCAAAACGCTCCGTTTTCGCACCTCAAAAGCTCCGGCGTAGTGTGGACGGATGGCGTAACCGTAGCAAAACTTATGCGTTTTAAAACGAAAACGCACTAGTGTAAACGGGGCCTAAATGGAACACAGTGACTCATGCTTCACTCATTGATAGCTCACAAAAACACACTCAGCAAAATATTGTTCATTATCATTACTTGGAAAGAGAATCACTAATATTATAGTAATTTGAAATACACTTTCCCAAAACTGTACGCTAAACAAATAAGCCTGGAATAGTTTGGTATGTTTTCAACAAAATAATAAAGCAACAGAGATATTTTAAATAGCATAATATGTAAAATATTAAGTGCTTTTTGCATTAGAAAATGAAAACTAATTAGCTGAAATAGTTTAAAACCTAGTGTAGTGAGTAGCACGTTCGCCTCACAGCAAGAAGGTCGCTGGTTCGAGCCCCGTCTGGGTCAGTTGGCGTTTCTGTGTGGAGTTTGCATGTTCTTCTCGTGGTTGCATGGGTTTCCTACGGGTGCTCCGGTTTCCCCCACAAGTCCAAAAACATGTGGTATAGGTGAATTGGGTAGGCTAAATTGTCCATAGTGTGTGAATGTGTGTGTGTATGAGACCCAGAGATGGGTTGCAGCTGGAAGGGCATCCGCTGTGTAAAAAATATGCTGGATAAGTTGGCGGTTGATTCGGTTGAGGCGACCCCGGAATAATAAAGGGACTAAGCCGACAAGAAAATGAATGAATGAGTTTAAAACCAAAAAAAATAAAAACTCTGCCATATATTTTACATTCAGTTTTATACTATTATAGAATCAATATAAATAATATTTATTGACACACTCTACAAATACCCAGAAGCTTAAGATTTACAAGAAATTTCATTTTATTTACACTTTCAAAGTGACTTAGGGCCTTCATTTGTATACTGAGAACTCCAGTTTGACTAAGTGATATGACATTTTAGTAGTTTAAGAAATAATAAATATGAAATAAATTACTGGCAGCTCATGTTTATACCATAAATGACGTGATCAAGCCATTTTATATACATATATATGGCCCGTAGCCAGCAGGGTGAAAGGGGATGGTTTCCTTTTTTCTCAAAAAGTGGACCTTTTTGCTGTTATATAATTATGAGGTTTAAATATTGCATTTAGTGACATTTTAAGCACTATTTTTAGCTGGATTAGCTTGTCGGATGGTCATCATAACCACACTTTTTGATGTACTAAATTTATGTCCTAAAGATTTAGAATAAAGAAATATCAAGTAAGGGCGCCACCGTGGCGCGTGAGTAGCACGTTCGCCTCACAGCAAGAAGGTCGCTGGTTCGATCCCCGGTTGGGGCAGGTCCCGGTTGGGCCAGTTGGCATTTCTGTGTGGAGTTTGCATGTTCTCCCCGTGGTTGCGTGGGTTTCCTCCGGGTGCTCCGGTTTCCCCCACAGTCCAAAGACATGCGGTACAGGTGAATTGGGTAAGCTAAATTGTCCATAGTGTATGTGTGCGAATGAGAATGTATGGATGTGTTTAATGTTTCCCAGAGATGGGTTGTGGCTGGAAGGGCATCCGCTGTGTAAAACAAATGCCGGATAAGTTGGCGGTTCATTCTGCTGTGGCGACCCCGGATTAATAAAGGGACTAAGCCGAAAAGAAAATGAATGAATGAATGAAATATCAAGGAAAAAGTACTTATTTTTTTAATACAAAATCAAAAACACAAATCATATATAATTATGAAAAAAATGGATAAATGAAATATATTTTTTTATTTAATCATTTATAACTTTATGAAATGCATGTTACCTAACTAAGCAGCACATTCGACTTTGTCAGAATTTGGCCACTTGAATATTGAACAATAAAAATGTAAAAGTAAAATTAATAATAATAATAATAATGTAGAGCTTGATGACTTTTCTAGCCTCTCATTTAAAAAAGTACATTTAAAAATTCAGTGATAACAACAACAATGTTACCATTAAAATTTGATATTTTTTTTTTCTCTTTCAAGAATAAGATCCAAGATTTAGAATAAAAGTTCTTTGTAAAATGTTTTCTCTTTTTAACAACAATACAGTAGTGAAAGATGACTTGAATTATGTCAAATTCTGCTTGGTCTTAAAGCCTTTGATGGTTTATTTTACCAATTTATGATGTCTTAGCAGTCAAAATCGGACAAATAAGCTCAAGTTTGGGACAAATTCTGGACCTTTGTCAGTAGGGGGTGGGTCTTTCAAACCACTCGAATCTCCCCTGTTACTATATATATATATATATATATATATATATATATATATATATATATATATATAGGT
>CAIGQQ010028273.1:21881-53487 GCA_903798035.1 Danio albolineatus
GTGTGACGTGATGTGATTGCAGCCATTTAGATCATGTTTGATGTTTATTGTACTGTTATGAGCAATAGTCGGTGTGTCCACTTATACATAGTACGGATGGGCGGATCGATCCTAAAGTATCGATATTTTAGATACCGGGGATGTATCGAAAGGATCGATCCTTAAGTAAAAGTATCGATCTTTTCTGGGTTTTTTTTCTTACTGAGTGATCAGAGATTTTGAAATATCTAAATAATTATAGCGCCGCATATTATACAAATATTTACTTAAATTGGAACACGAATGGGAACTATAATATTCCTCTGCTGTATCTCCGCTGATAGGTCAGTGTTATCTCACGGCACAGTGGTACAGACACCACACACACCCAGCGCTGCCCACAAAACTCGCTGTCAACATTATGCCTGAACGTAAATGAAGTACATACTGGGGTTATCGTAAAAGTAATCGGCTAAAGGGAAAAAAATTCAACATTCTGTTGTTCCTTCACAAAAACCTGGAAACTGATTAAAATCAGAAAGCACAAATGAATATTGAAACTTACATTTGAAATTCAATCTGAAGTTCTGCTGCTTTGTCCTTTTAAATAAGGTGAAGAAATTCAGTTGTGCAGTGTGTTATTTTTCATTATATATGGTGCTGTTTAGCCAGTTATAGTTCTGTAATTTTAATACATGTAAAAAAGAATCATGCAATTTATTTAAAAATAATAAAGGTGAAATTTATATATATTTTTAAAATCACCATAAAATATTTAATTTAAGTACTGATAAGTATCAATTTAAGTATCGATATCGATGATACTTTGGGTGCTCCGGTTTCCCCCACAAGTCCAAAGACATGTGGTATAGGTGAATTGGGTAGGCTAAATTGTCTGTAGTGTATGAGTGGGAATGTGTGTGTAGGGATGTTTCCCAGAGATGGGTTGCGGCTGGAAGGGCATCCGCTGCGTAAAAAATATGCTGGATAAGTTGGCGGTTGATTCCGCTGTGGCGACCCCGGATTAATAAAGGGACTAAGCTGACAAGAAAATGAATGAATGAATGATAAAATAATATCACATTTTATTTTGCTCAATATTCAAAATATTTTATACAAACAACTGACTCTGCCTATTGAAACTGAATGGATATTTATATCTCATTCACATCCATCCATTTGTGTCTTTACTCATACAGTTTCTTGTAACACATTAAAAAAATTTCCTTAGCTTTTCTTATATTATGTATACATTTATTACAATATAAATTTATCCTTTATAATGTTAGTTAAGTCGCCACGGTGGCGTAGTGAGTAGCACGTTCGCTTCACAGCAAGAAGGTCACTGGTTCGAGCCCCGGCTGGGTCGGTTGGCATTTCTGTGTGGAGTTTGCATGTTCTCCCCGTGGTTGCGTGGGTTTCCTCCGGGTGCTCCGGTTTCCCCCACAGTCCAAAGACATGCGGTACAGGTGAATTGGGTAAGCTAAATTGTCCATAGTGTATGTGTGTGAATGAGAATGTATGAATGTGTTTCCCAGAGATGGGTTGTGGCTGGAAGGGCATCCGCTGCGTAAAACAAATGCTGGATAAGTTGGCGGTTGATTCCGCTGTGACGACCCCGGAATAATGAAGGGACTAAGCCAAAAAGAAAATGAATGAATGAATGACACCTTGTTTATTATTTTAACTGTATTTCTTAATTTTATTTTCTTAACTTTTATTCTTATTTTTTTAATTTCTGATTGTATTTCTGTTTAAATAAAGATGTTTTTTTTTTTTAATGGGGAGCCATGGTGGCTCTGTGTTTAGCACTTTCGCCTCACAGCAAGAAGGTTGTTGGTTTGAGTCCCGGCTGAGCATGTTCGTGTGGATTTCCTCTGGTTTCCCCAACAGCTCAAAGATATGTGCTATAGGTAAAGTGAAGAAACTAAATCGGCCTCTGTGTATGCAATAATGTATGGGTGTTTCCCAGTATTGGGTTGTGGCTTGAAGGGCATCCGCTGCGTAAAACATGTGCTGAAATAGTTGACAGTTCATTCCACTCTGACGACTCCTAAAAAAATAAGGGACTATGCCAAAGGAAAATGAACAAAAGAGTGTTTCTTGAATTGAAATACAATAGTATTTTTATTTTAAAAAATGTATTTATATATAAATTTATTTTGTATATAACTTTTATTAAATTTTACATCTGCAATGGCATTTTTTTACAGTAAATACAAATGTGATGGAACTTATACTTTTGTTTAAAATGTTGATTTGAATTCTCTCACTTTATGAAGAACCAGCCTGATCTCACGAGAAAACGTAAGCATTTTACGTTTTGCCAGTTTAGTGGCTAATTCGTACAAATTTGCATGAGTTCAGTCGTACGAAAATGTACGATTTAAACAAGGAGGCGTGGCACCTAACCCCACCCCTAAACCCAACCTTCATTGGGTGATGAGCAAATCGTACTAAATTGTACAAATTTGATCATACGAATTTATACGAATTAGCCACTAAATCAAAAGTTACAAATTGCCGTGAGAAAGCATTGGAATAACTGTACGTTCGAAAGTGGCGAGAGCGTCAAAGTAGTTGAAAGTCATTCATTTTCAATGGGAGCCAGTGGCGATAAGCTGCGGATTTATTATTATTTTTTTCTTCAAAAAAGCGTGAATTTCATGCGACAGTGCAAATCAGTAATGCTGCTTCAGAATATTTCAGACATATGGACACATATTGGATAATTGGAGCAAAGCCACAGCAAACGCAACAACTCGATCTTCCATTGTTAAATGAATCTGATTAAAAGTGTGCAACATTTTCACGCTGGAAACAAGTTTTATGCAGAATTGTAACTGATTTGTTGATAATGCTGCAACAGCTCCTCTAAATATGTAGTGTAGGGAATTTTGATGCTGTCGCCACTGGAGCTCTGAAGGCAGACAGCGCTGTTGCCAGAGCAGCCAGTGCGGACTTTGACGCTCTCACCGCCTGTTATTTTAAATAAAAAATGTGATATAATTTATGTTTAATTTATGTTGTAAATAATATTTATTACATTTTTTCATATAAAACTTTGATATAATTTATACTTTGTTTATTATTTACATTTTTATTACTCTCACTTTATGACTAACATGTGCTACACAGTTTTGCGCTATAAAAAACTTCATTTTAAAACAAAACTTTGTCCTAACCATCTACGATGAGCAAAATTTCTGTTTTAGAAACCGTTTTCATTTCTGCCATGTTGCTGCAAAACAAAAGCATAAACTACAAAACAATTATAGCCTTAGGTATAGATTATGTGCTTTGTTTAGTATTAAATGTTACCACTGTAAGTTTGAAGACCATATTATGTGACATTTATTGCCATGAAAGCATCAGCAGACAGTTCAACGCAGATTTTGACAAAAAGTTTGATAAAATAAATGAATGAAATAGCAAATGGCTTGAAAAAAGTAGCTACTGTATGTTTCCAGCCACCTATTTTTATGTGCATTTTGGATTATCGCATAAAAAATGCTTTATGGAAACAGCAAGATGCGCATACATTTTATGCGCATAAAAAAATGTTATAAAATGCGTGTAATAGGATGCTTTAATGAAACTAGCGGGCATTTTCCAATATATTTATTTTTCAGTGACAGTACATTTTTTCTGAGAAACTGAGAAATATATATATATATATATATATATATATATATATATATATATATATATATATATATATATATTCACACACATACATTATGGGCAATTGAGTTTCTTCGATTGACCTATAACGCATGTCTTTGGACTGTGGGTGAAACATGCAAACTGGAATCACATGCAAACTGCACACAGAAATGCCAACTGACTCAGCTAGAACACTGAGCCACGGTGTCGCACCTTTTGTATTATTATTATTATTATTATTATTATTATTATTATTATTATTATTATTGTCTGTATATATGGCATGTATAGCTCTGAGGTCAAGAACTTCATTCATTCATTCAATCCTTCATTTTCTACCACTTGTCCGCGGCCAGGTCGTGGGTGCAGCAGTCTCAGGAGAGAACCCCAGACTCTCCCCGGAAACTTCCTCCAGCCCCTCTGTGGGATCACAAAGCATTCCCAGGCCAACTGAGAGACATAGTCCCTACAGCAGGGGTGTCCAAACTTTTTGCAAAGAGGGCCAAATTTGATAAAGTGAAGATGCCCGGGGGCCAATAGTTCCTTCTGACATTTTTTTCACCACAAAAGTTTCATGAAAATACACACTGTTATAAAACTATTTTCATTGTCACAATTACCTTTATTTTTCAAATGGCAATATAACCAAATATAAGCCTCTCAGGCATGAACAACTCTAAACACACAATTAACAACTCTAAACACACAACGCCTTTCTTTCATATCTGGAGAGTCAGATAAAATTGAACAAACTGTATAGAATACCTTACATTTCTATGAGTTTGATATCTATCTTTGCCTCATGAACATTTTAAACAGGAGTTATAAGTAATGCAAAGTGGTCTGTTATCATTAAAGTAAAAAAAAAGTAAATTTTGCTCTTGCCTTCTAAAAGGTCTTTCAGGAAGCCAAAGTTTGCATAACAACTACAGGAAGATTATATATGGCGGCAAATCAATGCCAAAATTAATCGAGCGCAGCTGTTTAAACAGAAAGTGAATCGCGAGCAAATTTCAGTCCTAAGCGCGAGATCTTCACGCGCGCGCTGAACTGATCCACCTCGAGGAAACGGGCCTCGCGCGCACATCATCATCTGTGCGCACGATGTACGCTCTTGCGAGTGAGGTCATGCCTGCACCGCGCGCGCGTTCAGTTCTCTCCGCTCGCTCGCTGGTTCTTCTCTGCTTGCGCCAAACTGTTTCGATTTTTGTCTTGGGGCGGGCCTTGGTTTACTTGTTATCTCTAATGCTATTGGTTACTCTCCCTTGGTTTATTTATTCTAACAGAGCTAGGGAGCCATAAATAACACATTATGAGATGGAATCTGCGGGCCGTATGAAATCTGACTGCGGGCCGTGATTGGCCCGCGGGCCGGACTTTGGAAATGCCTGCCCTACAGTGTCTGCTGGGTCTTCCCTGGGGCCTCCTGCTGGTGGGACATGCCTGGAACACCTCCCTAGGTGGGCGTCCAGAAGGCATCCAAAACAGATGCTCGAGCCACCTCAGCTGGCTTCTCTGGATGTGGAGGAGCAGCGGCTCTCCACTAAGCTCCTCCCCTAACTATAAGGGTGCACCCCGCCGCTTGTATCCAAGATCTTGTCCTTTCAGTCATGACCTATAGCTCATGACCATAGGTGAGAGTAGGAATGTAGATTGACTGGTAAATCAAGAGCTTTGCCTTTCAGCTCAGTTCCTTTTTTACCACAATGAACTGCTACATCAACCGCATCACTGCTGCTATTGCGTGCACGTTCTCATGTTCAATCCTTCCCTCACTCATAAACAAACCTCAAGATACTTGAACTCCTCCACCTGGGGTAAGGACTTTCCTGCAACCTGCAGATGGCAAGCCACTTTTTTCCAGTGGAGCAAAATGGCCTCAGACTTGGAGGTGCTGATTCTATTGCAAGCCATGTCACACTTGGCAACAAACTGCCCCAGTGGATACTGAAGAAGTTCTCAGATGAGAACATTATCATAAATTATATATATTTTAAATATATATTTATTAATTAATTTTCTTTTCGGCTTAGTCCCTTTATTAATCCGGGGTCGCCACAGCGGAATGAACTGCCCACTTATCCAGCATTTGTTTTACGCAGCGGATGCCCTTCCAGCCGCAACCCATCTCTGGGAAACACATCCATACATTCTCATTCACACACATACACATACACTATGGACAATTTAGCTTACCCAATTCACCTATACCACATGTCTTTGGACTGTGGGGGAAACCGGAGCACCCGGAGGAAACCCATGCAACCACCGGGAGAACATGCAAACTCCACACAGAAATGCCAACTGGCCCAGCCGGGGATCGAACCAGCGACCTTCTTGCTGTGAGGCGACTGTACTACTCACTACACCACCGTGGTGCCTTAAATATATATTTTCAAGGAAAATAAAGGTTATACAGTGTTTTGTCAATTGCTGAGCTCCTCTATTAAAAAATAATAAAAAAACCCTGCAAGTTCTATAAAGTCTAAGCAAAGGTGAGGAAAAGTAATGCAAACGAGAAGTCGAGGGTAATGTAAAACATTACTTACCAAAAAAAATAACTAAGCAATGCAACCATTTACTTTTTTTGGGAGTAACCCAATATTGTAAAGCATTACTTTTAAGGATAACTTTGCTGAACCCTGCTGCTAACCCTTCTCTACTACAGTATATAGTATTTGAAAAGTATAACCAAATTCATTGAATTCAGAAAACAGTAGGCAAGATTCACGAGAAGTACCCTACTGAAGGACCTAAAGATGACCTACTACTTCCACCAGGATTCTGTAGTGCACATCCAATCCCACACTATCCCACATGAGAGAATTCATTAATGTGCGTGAAGCAGCACAACATGATGCGGTCGGTCATGTGATAATGAGAAATGGCGGATGTTGTGCTGAATCTGAATTCCATCCATACAGCTCGAATTACCAAAAAATACATAAACAAATGAACCCTTTTCACAAGCCTGTTATGACTCGTTTCACGGTCATCATAATCTTAAATCTTCAAAAGTTTTGAATATTCTGACTCTTACCTTTTGAAATAAACCCTGATGTACAGCAATGAATGTGTGTGTGTGCTGTTTTTACTATGATATTCACTCCATATCTATTAAGCATTTTCTGTAAAACTTACACAAATTTAGCAAATACGTCCTTTACAAGCCTCCCATTGAAAAGCAACTAGCTGCAATAGGTGCTTGAGGGTTCTAGCTTTAGACTGATGTATAGTTTGTGCAGATTACTTGTGTTCTTTGTGGTGTAATCTATTCATAAACACTGACATGTGGGAAAAATAGCGCCTCAGCGCGTCCTCGTCGGGGTGCTGGCTAAGCGGTTAAAAAACCTATGAACATTTATATGTATCTATGTATATGGTATATCATATTTGCTTCAAATTGCAAAAAACAAATTATTGTTTGTGTGAGGTGTCTATGAGACAGGACAGTAAATTAGATGTTATTCTCCCCTCTAGCTGCCTTGATCAGTCTCTCACAATTTTTTTACTTTATCTAAAAGTCGTTATAACACCATCGTGGAGTTTTTCTTTTATTTTAGTAATTAAAATTATAAAAACAAATATTTGCTGCACTCTCCCATTCGCTGCACTCCAAGTTTTCCCAACTATTATGACTTACCCTACTGAGAAACCAGGAAATGTGAAAAGGGTCTATGGTGCGACACCACTGTTTGCAGCATTTTCAATGGTTATTTAATCCTAATCATGTGATTAGCATAAAAGTCACGCACTTGTGCACTTTACCAGTTGAATTAAACACACTTTCAAATTAGAATCACGGCAGAATACAACGAACAAGTGGAACAAACCTCTGAAGCAGTAAGAGAAACATAAAATAGGCAGAGCAGGAGGTTGTGGAGACCAGGAATGTTGCACTAGGCAATCAGCGCTGACCCAATATGACTTTTGCAGTATAAAAGTAATCAAAAAGCCATGTTTACATGGTAGATTCTAAATCAGAGTATTGACTTAGGCCCAATCCCAATTCTCCCCCTTAGCTCTTCCCCTTACCCCTACCCCTCGTTTTGTGCGTTCACGTCAAGGGGTGGGGGTGTCCCAATTCTCTTTAGCTTGAAGGCGTAGGGCTAAGGGCAAGGGGTATACACCCCTTCGAATGAAAATTTTTCAGGACCACACTTAAAACGGAGGGGTAAGATATTTTCCCAGAATGCACCTGCCTCAGCGGCAGGATAGCTGAACCCGGAAGTAAGGAGATCCACAAATTAGTATTTTTTGTCATTATTACGAATTTTTATGACAAACAAACATGTTTTAATAAATTCATAACCGCTTTCGTCTTTTACCTTCATGCTTAAAAAAAAAAAAACGCTAAATTTTGCAATCTATAATCCATAATCAAAACTCCAGTACAGCAGTCCCAGAACATTCTGACACACGATGACACTGGAATACCCTGTCAGTAATGTCTAGTAGCTGGGAATGAGCTTTTTACAGTGTCTGCTATAATGTTAATGTTGTTTTTGTGTGTTTACATGGATGAATATGGCCACGGAGTAAATGTACAGTACAGTTACGATCTTATTGCCACATTAGATCGTTATGATAACATAATATACGCCTTCAGTGATTCCCTGAAGATAAACACCAAAAAAATAACAAAACTGGAATAACTACAGCAGTCGTGATTGTCTGATCTCATATGAAGCAAGAGATCGCGATGACATATGATGACGTGTGCAGGTGTTGAAGTGCTGTCCCAATTCTTAGGGGTAAGTTTTGAAGCCCTTCCCTTTAACCCTCGGTTGTAAGAGCCAAGGGGAAGGGCCAAGGGGTAGGGGTACAAAAATAGAATTGGGATTGGGCCTTAATCTTGTTAATATTGGATTACTGCTGCCTACAAAAACCTACCAAACGTGAGAAACCATCTTCTGAAAGTCCAACAGAAACCCAAAAGTGCGCTTTCCACTTTCAGAAAGCATTGAAGTGTGTAAGAAGTTGACAATGATGGTGATGAATTGGATGATGATGACTTCAATCTCTGAGTCAGACCTACCACATTAGCGAAACCTTTGGGGCCAGTCCACTGCGAACAGCAAGGCAACTTCTGGGAATCTAACTTTACAAATGCAGAATTCCTGCTGAGGAGCAGAAGAATATTTTTGAAGGAAGAAAGCGAAGAGGAAAGCG
This sequence comes from Danio albolineatus, assembly GCA_903798035.1. Lineage (NCBI taxonomy): Eukaryota > Metazoa > Chordata > Actinopteri > Cypriniformes > Danionidae > Danio > Danio albolineatus. Next base: position 30,699 of record CAIGQQ010028273.1, read on the forward strand.
GCTGAGACAGATGCATAGATTAGACGGCTGTTTGGGAGAAGTTGATACACTCTCCATAGTGAGAAACCTCAAGCCCTTTTCGAGTGAAGCAAAGTGTGGAGGTCGGAGCCATGCTTCAATTCATCATTCACGCATAACTGACGTAATGGCAGAGGAAAGAGACCCCAAACAAAAGTCTTAAACTAGAGTTCATTTTAACATATATTGCTGATTTTAGAGGGCAAAGATGTCCTACAAAAATACTGCATTTCTCAGCCTATATGGTTCAGATGTGTATTCTTTCTTTAATATTACTGTTACGGTATATTGGTAATATGAGCCCCCATAAAATGCTACAATGGATATGAATCAATCAAGGAAAGAGGTGACACCGAGAATGTGATGAATTTTTTATAAACATTTTGAAAAGAATGCTAAATTAATAACCTCCTATTTAATAATTCTCCTATTTCCATGAATGTAAAACACATTACTCTTAACTATATTAACATTTTGAGTGATAATTATTTTTTTGTTGATTATTGATCGACTCACTGTGAAAAAAATGCTGGGTTCCACACAATTCCATCATAACGTCCCAACACAAATCAGTTAAGTTGACTTAATTGCTTTTACAAATTTAAGTGGATTGAACATAAAACAATTAAGTTGTCCCCCCAAATAACCTTAGGAATCGTGTTGTTTCAGCTCATTTTAAATAAGTCATTTGAACAAGCAGCAAAAGTCATATTTTGAGTGAGGTATAATTATATAATCAGGGGCGGACTTAACCAATAAGCAAGGTAAGCGACCGCTTAGGGCCCCAGAGAATTAGGGGGCCTCAACCAAAGCCAAGAAGCCTCTATCAATCAATAGTAAATTAAATTAAGATAAATAAATAAATAAAGTGTTAGGGTTTGTGTAAGTTTACATGTACTTGCAAAGTTTCTTATAGTCAGTTAAATGTCTGTTGAATATCAGTATCAAGCAGACAGTCTACTAATACTCAAATGGACCATCGAAATACAGTGTTACCCAATCTTTTGTTATTACTTTTTTCAAAATAGACAATGACGCAAAATGAAGTTTATTAGTATTATTTACTTTTAGCATTTATCCCATTTTTTGTGTAAATAATGCAATAAAATTCAGCGACATTTCTGTCAGATTTATTTAATGAAACAAACTATCCCCAGAAATAGTTTTCTCATCTCACATGCAAAGCACTGATTAAGCTGTAGGGTCTGTTTAGTGCCGCTCTGTGTGTTGATAAGGTGTTCGTTAGACATATTCTCTGCTTTCTCAGACTCGTGATGACAGCTAGTCATTTATCAGCAGTACTGGAACAATCTGAGCTTTGTTGGCACATTTCCTGTTTTTTGTCACTAACTAGCAAACACTTTCCTGCAGGTCAGGGGCCAGAGCTCCTCAAAGTGTCTTTACAGCCACTTCAGACGAGACCACCCCGAAGAGGAAAGGCTGATTCAAGTTAAAGCTTCACAACATTACATCTGATAAGGCAAAAATCATAGCTGCCCTTTAAAAGACAGAATGAGGATAGGGGTTCTTCATTGTACAATCCAGCACCAGACCATAATAGTCTCTGCATGAGTGCACAATGACACTCTTCTGTATAGTACACACTTGCACACTCAAAGCCAGGGAGATTAATGTCTGTGCATTGCATACATCCTGTAGAATGTTTCTGTATTCACACCAGTTCACACCGCACCAGCAGATCCACACAGATGGCATCAGACCCATTGCCAGTGTTTTGTGGGATCAGTGGGTTTCCCGTCAGTCTTTGCCGGCATCTGTCAGAGTTCATTTTTGGAGATTGATTGTGCTAAATCTGTGCTTTTACAGTGTATAAAACAGCACAGGCTCATTGGAAAAATGCGTCTCAGACTAAATTTGTTCAATTACTTTTTTTTGCAAATCTGAAATATGTTAGGGCGCCACGGTGGCGTAATGAGTAGCACGTTCTCCTCACAGCAAGAAGGTCGCTGGTTCGAGCCCCGGCTGGGTCAGTTGACATTTCTGTGTGGAGTTTACATGTTCTCCCGGTGGTTGCGTGGGTTTCCTCCGGGTGCTCCGGTTTCCCCCACAGTCCAAAGACATGTGGTATAGGTGGATTGGGTAAGCTAAATTGTCCGTAGTGTATGTGTGTGAACGTGTGTGTATGAATGTTTCCCAGACATGTGTTGCGGCTGGAAGGGCATCCGCTGCGTAAAAAATATGCTGGATAAGTTGGCGGTTGATTCCACTGTGGCGACCCCGGATTAATAAAGGGATTAAGCCGACAAGAAAATGAATGAATGAATGAATGAAATATGTTACTTAGGGCACATAGTTGTACACTTCAGATGTACTTCCTTTTTGTACATGTACACAAGAAGACAAGGCTTGTCATAAAGATCACCTAAATGCGAATTAGCTACTAAACTGACAAAACATAAAATAGTTTAGTTTCCTTGTGAGATGAGGCTGGAGTTTCCAACCCAGGCTAATTATTGATACATACATCAATGCATACATTTCTGGAGATTTCGAAGTACATCCCAGGATGTACGTTTTTTTTTTGCATTTTTATTTTTTTTGCAAATCCACCAGAGGCCACTCTGTACGCTTTTTTAGATCGCCAATGCGAGTGCCATTCGTGCCTGTTCTTCTTGCAATCCACTAGAGGCCGCTGTCCTCTGACTGACTGACTGACCGACTGACAGTCCCCCCACCCATCCCCTTCCCTAAACCTAACCGATAGTGTTTTCAAAAGCAATCCAGAAAAAGAAAAGTCCTCGCCTGATTTATACCATGTTTTCAGATCTTACAACATTCTCACCGTTATTTTACTTGTATATTTTATTTAGATTTTTTTTTACTGGTAAAAGCTGTCCACATGGAGGTAAGCGGTCAGCTGGTCGCACGAAAAGAAAGAGAAGCCGTCTGACGCATCATAATACCCATAGAGTTCATTTTAAAAAGGAAATGCAGCCATTCGCACTCTCCAGTAATGTATACAGGGGTACGTTTTCTCAGTGAGCCTCTGTTGGGAGTTTCTCATTTAAGAAAGTTGTATTAATATTTGTGGACATTGCCAGCCATTTATTTTATTTATAAGGGTATGCACACCACCGGGTGACGCAGTGGCGTAGTAGGAAGTGCTGTCGCCTCACAGCAAAAAGGTCGCTGGTTCGAGCATCGGCTGGGCCAGTTGGCGTTTCTGTGTGGAGTTTGCATGTTCTCCCTGTGTTTGCATCGGTTTCCTCCGGGTGCTCCGGTTTCTGGACATGCGGTACAGGAGAATTGTCTGTAGTGTATGAGTGTGAATGATTGTGTATGGATGTTTCCCAGAGATAAGTGTGCTGTGTCAGATGGGTCTGTTGCGATTGGTTGACATAATTCAGCGTGAGAGAATGGCCACCACGGCTTGACAATATTGAAGTAGTCATAGTGTATGCGTGAGAATATCTGCCAACACTTGTTTTTCCAGGGAGTCGCCCGTATTTCAGACACCTCACCCCCGAACCTAACCCCCCGATCTTCCAGCATATTACTCTATTCTTAACTATAAGTAAAAACAGCGACACATGTGCAGTATTAATGCACACATCGGCAAAAGCTGAACCATTATGAAACAGGACCGCTGCACGTGTGTAGGAGAGCTGATGTGGCCATAGCAAAGACAAACAGAGGAACACGCGCTCACAAAAACAGCGACACACGTGCAGTATTAATGCACACATCGGCAAAAGCTGAACCATTATGAAACAGGACCGCTGCACGTGTGTAGGAGAGCTGATGTGGCCATAGCAAAGACAAACAGAGGAACATGAGCTCACAAACGCGTTTTAATCTGTAAACAAAGCGCCACGCGTCACATTTACAACGTGCTTTTAGACGCGATATGAGAATACAAGTTAACCAGATACACTACAAGCGGTTACAAGTTACAAAACACAATTAAATACATAATTTACAAGCTAGAGAAAACAATGAGGCAACCATTTTAATCGCACTTACTCACACTTGTTGGATAGAGGGCACAGGCCAGATTCACCGTCAGGCCACCGGGAAATGTCCCGGTGCTCCCTATGGCTAGTCTGCTCCCTGCATACATCAAGTATTTTCTGATCCTTCCTTTAACAATCCTCCGACGAATCCTCCGTTGTAATCATGTAGATTTCAGAAGCACTCCTCAGAGGGAACACAGCACAAGGCTGGGCTATAATGCTGAGGCATTTTTTGCAAAAATAAACCTCAACCACTGACTCTTCACAGTCTCTAGTTTATCTGCACACTTCCAATAATACCCAGCTGAGTACAGTGCTCTTCTCTGTGTTGTCAGATGTAGCTGACTAATTCTAGTCCAAACCCTATCTAAAAGGTTTTTAACTGCACAATCAAATTCAAAACCGCCCAATCTGGCAACCTTTGCTTGCTGCTGTTGCTTGTGGGCGGGGTTGGGGGTTTCGAATTTCCCGGGGCTGCGTGCGCACAGATGGGCGGGGCTTATGTTTCATATTCACATCATGCCAAAACGGCTAAAGACTCGTAAGTGCGGCGATCCGTTTGAGGAACTATGAGTTGACTCTTTTATAGATGAATCAATAGTTTTAAACACTGTGCACTTTCAGATTTAAGCCTTAGCTGGATATTTCACTTCACTTAGAGCTGTGTTACACACTGCATGCAAGCTCATTTTCAAAAACCCACGATAGGGGCTTTTTAATTGTTTGGACACAATACAAAGAGCTGTGTATTTTGAGATTTCAGAGTTCCCAAATAATGTACTGTATGCTCCACCTGCAACAAACTGTGTTGTGTGATGTATACAAGTCGAGAAAAGTTATATTTATCACTTTGGTCAAACAGAAGCTGTGAATGATCTTAAGTAAATGATCACTATTATCTCCAGAGTGTTTGACCTCTTTCTCTTCCTAAGGACTCCCCTTTAGTTCCACCCATTAAGTGTCTACACCTCTCCAATTTCTCTCTTTCTGTCCGTGCTTCAGCTTTCGGTTTCTGTGCCATTCATACTCTCGCCGTCCTCCAGGCTGGCAGACCTAATCCTCCCCTTCATCACCCTCCAGCCATAAAAGCTGACATGTTTGAGTAAACATGACACAGTGGTGTGAATCCTGAGCCACTGGTGGAATACCACAAGACAAACAGGCCATCCTCAGGTGCTGCTGTCCTCTTCAAAGAGCTGGATCTGCCTCAGTAACACTGCTGTTCTTCAGTTAAACACACGCTCAGACCCTCCAGACACATCAGGATTTTCTCTCACGCTCTCTTGCCTTCGTTTATCTCTACACAGTTTGTGGAATTATCGTTTACTTTCTTCTTCAGCCCAAAATGCAGGCAAATTTATATAACTTACTTTCCGATGTAAATAAAGCATGGTAGTCACCGATGATGTCTGGAAACGTGTTCAAATGGTTACTACTGTGCATATATTCAGGGTTGGGCATAGTAGTTAGCAGGGGCGCCGCTAGCAATTTTGGGCCCTATGAAAATATTATGAGGATGGGCCCCCTACCACCAAGCTAGCTATCCAAAATCTTAGTCTGCAATGTAGTTTTACTGACCTATGCATTTTATTATTGATTTTGTCCACTACTTATCAGTAATTAGTAAGAGAACGGCCATGACTGTAGCTAGCAGATGATTTATTGTTCAAATGTAAATGTAGTACAAAAAAAAGGAACAGTAATCAAATATTCACTGAAAATGTTACATTTCTAAACACACAAAACACCAGTGTGTCACTATTTAAATAACTGTACTGCAATAGTGTCTCATACAATGTGCAATACACTGGAACAGTGACAAAAATTAATAAGACACAAAATTATATTACAATGAGACCCATAAATAACCTGAGACCCATAAATAATGCTGAGTGTATCATCCAGGTAATTAAAGTGCACTTTTTATTTTTAGAGTTTTCAGTGTGAACGCACTACTTACACTATTTATACTACAACATGGCGTAGAATAGTGCATAAGTATGCGATTTGAGACGCAGCTGATGTTAACCTCGAGGACGTCGCTGCTTCGACAGTTTACCTGACGATCGCACTCAACACATCAACTCTCCTCCCGCTACTGACGGACTGAACCATACAGTGAAAGGAGGGGGGTGCAATTTGACAGTGACAGACACGAGGGGCAGATATAAGCCGTATTTTTATTTTTTATTTCTAATAAATTGCGTTACTTGTAATTTAGAGATACATTCATAATATATATTACATTATAGTACTGTTATTAATTATAAAGCAGATCTCTGTGAGCCCCTAGAGTGCATGAGCCCTTAGAATCGTCCTAACTTCCCCCCCCTGAGCGGCGCCCCTGGTAGTTAGTTAACGTTACTAGTTACTTGTCACAAATAGTAAATATACTTATAAATAGACATGACTTTACTTGGAGGGGCACATTGAATGCCTGTGAATAAATGTAACGGTCATGCATGTCCATCAAGTATGTGTTTACACTGAAAAACAATAGAAGTGTTCTATCAGTAAAATGAGGTAAAATTATCCGATTTCAGAGGGGCCGTATCTGGATCCGGCTTGTTCAGGCACAGATTAAGCCCTAGATAAAGGTGATTTTTTGCATACCAGACACAGTAACAGGTCACTGTGTACGCTTTTTGAGATCTCTTTTTTTTTTTTCGCGAGTGCCATTCACGCCTGCTCTTCTAGTGTAAATCCACAAGAGGTCACTGTCGCTTACTGACTGAATGAATGAATGTCTGACAGGCTGACTGACCAACTGACCGACCGACCAACCCACCCATCCTCCTCCTTCCCTAAATCAAACCAAAAGTTATCAAAAGCACAAACAGACCCACTCACCCACTTCCCTAAACCCAACTGAGAGTTTAAAAGGAATCCAGACAAAGAAAAGCCCTCGCCTAGTTTTTACCACATTTTCAGATTTTACCACATTCTCACCCTGTTATTTATTTGTTTATTTTATTTTATGGCTTCTGTTTTTGTCTTACTCGCTTTCTGGAACCGTTCTTCGCCAGATTTGAACACTGACGCTATGGTCAACTGCCCTATGCGTCTCAAGTTTGCCAGCGTACATGGCGAGCTTACTGAACAAACTGGTAACAGCGGGAAAGCAGTCCACACGGAGGTAAGCAGTCAGCTGGTAAGCGCAAAACGGAACGGCATCATACCAAAGACTATAGAATACACAAGACGTGCCGCTCGTACAGTTTTAAATGGGGAAAAGTGTAATGGTCAATATGGCGAACAAAGCCCTGCCTACTAGTACAGGAGCCAATCAGCGATCGCTATAGACTGACATTTCTCCGGGGAGAGGCTCAAACCAGATATGTGCTTTTCTGACAGTTTTTTGTGGACAACAAACACACTGGAATCTCAGCGAATACTTGCTTCACAGATATAAGAAATATACCCATATAAAGCTTGACATCTGTACTTTTAAATGAACCAAGTGCACTTGAAAACAAACGTTTTTTGGTTTTATAATCTGTATAAAACGAACGCGAGGTACAGTCCGTCCTGTCAAACACACATCACAGGACAGCAGCAACTACTCAAAGGCCCTGGTTACATTAGTGCGTTTTCGTTTTAAAACGGTGTTTTAGCATGAAAACGATCCGTGGCCACACTAGCGTTTTACCCAGCGTTTTTGAACACATCTCTGTACACACTACTCCACCAAAAATGTATTTCACGTGACCATTCGCACACTCTGGGCATGCGCGTTCAAGTATAAACAGGAAGCATGTGTCTCGCTCGGCATTCTAAATAGGGCTTACGCCACTTGAAATGCGAGCGATTAGCGAGTGCTCGAAAAGTAGCTTGCCTCTTGCGAATATATGCAGCTGTTGTAGTAAAAAAGGCAGAGTTTAACTGCACAATGGCGCCAAAAACGGACAATTGTGCAAACAACGCTCCCATTTCTGTCCATGTTGTTTACAGTGAAGGCTGGTCTGCCGTCTTCCGGTGGCGTTATAGTCATGTGATAGGGGCTTGACGAATAAGGGAAGGTTACGCAATAACCCAAAAGCGAATCTCAGTAGCGAATCTCAGCAGCCACGGCTCTGTTTTCAAATGTCTCAGTTTCCCCCCATCCACACTGAGACGGAGCAGCAGCATTTTAGAATGAAAACGGCCTCTTCAGCGTTTCCAAAACGCTCTGTTTTCGGGGCTCGAAAACTCCGGCATAGTGTGGACGGATGGCGTAACCGTAGCGAAACTAAACGAAAACGCATTAGTTTAAACGGGACCAAAGACCCACAGACTTATAAACAAAGAGTCGCTGTCAAGACCAAGTTGTGGATTACTTTGAAAGAGCAGCGTGATCTGACGATCATTATCCAGAGGATGATAAAATGTAACACGGCCATAAATGAGGTTGGTGTCCTAATTTCTTTCCTTTCAAGTGCACATGCACATTAACTGCCAATTTTGTTTGATTTGGACGTTAAGAAACAAAACTTATGAGACGGTTGTCGTTTAAGTTTATTGGTGGTTCCAAATATGTAATGTAATCATAATCTTGGCAACAGTTTTGAAGAATTTGAGGCTTCCCCATTCAGACAGAATGCCCGAGCAATCTGCCCGAGAGGAGTTTCAAAGATTGCCGCCGAGTGAAATGACTCGCCTTAAAGGGACTTTGATCGTAGCATCTCGTAGGGTTCATTTTAAAGATGAAATGCAGCCTTACATAGGCTACTTCTAGCTACATAATTTACGATCTCCATAAACATATATAGGGCTACGTTTTCAGAATGAGCCTGTGTTGAAAGTGAGGGAGGAAATTAGTATTACATACATTTAAAAATCTTTTTGTTTTTACTATATTCTCTTCTATGTTATGTGCAGGGCTATGTGTCCACGAGTAACATGCATAAAATGTAAACACTCTGCCTGATGTGTAGATAAAACGGTTCGTAAAAAGAATTTGAAGCTCAAGTTCAGCTCACGGACTCAGTGATCCAGTCAGAGCGTTTCTTAAGCAAACAGCTCACTGCAGTATTTACATTTTAGTTTGTCATCACAAGACTTTGAATATTTTGCACAAGTTATGTAAACTTCTTGCTTTTTTTTTTTTTGGGAGGATAACCAATGAAGCAACTGTGAACGTTTGAAAAGAGCTTTGAAAAGTTGCTTTCTTTTTCTCCTGAACAAATATCACCGTACAGGTTTGCAAAAACACAAGGTTGAGTAAATAATGGCAGAACTTTCATTTTTGGCTGAGCTATGACTTTAGTCAAAAGTTACTGTGTTCCCACACAAGCCTCGACTTGTGCTCCCGTCGATAACAGCTAATAAATACAGGAAAATTCTAGCGCGAACAGGAATGAATTCGAGTGCTTGCTTAAATTGCTTTGATCATTTAAAGGTGTATTTTGAAAGAGGTGCCAAGATGGATTTGAAAAGGAAATGTTTGAAGTGTGATCCAAACTTGAAAATAAAATGGACGCAATGTCAATTATGCAATAGACTGAGCAGAATTCCAAAATGAAAGGGCATCGGATACCTACACCGGAATGGATGAAAAACTCAGTAAAAATGAGAGAGGAATTTGATGAAAAGCACAATATTTGCCCTTCCCCAAGCTCTGAAAAGACGTCTGGCTTAGCATTCTCCTCACACAGATTCACAATGACACAGGAAGGAGGAAACAATACTCACTTCCCCTCCTTCTGTTTTCCTAGAGACATGTTTTTCTTTTACATACTGTCAAGCTTCCTGAGCTTCATATTCTGTCTTTTGTTGCTCTGAGTGGCCTCCCTTTCACTCACACACAATGAACAAGAGGACACTCTTTCACCTGAGCGAAAAACACAAGACGAGCGCAAAAAAAAAAAAAAAAAAAAGGACAGGAGGAAGAAAATGAGGACAGAAAGAATGAGGGAGGGAAAGACTCATTCTCATTGGACGTCCTTTGTTTTCCTAATGCTAAAAACGCTTAATGGTTTAAAAAGAAGCAGAGAGAGTCAGATGTCTGGGTGGCTAAATTGGATGTTTAGTCTGTGGATGTGTCATGGGACCTGCGATTTATTCTTTGCTTTCCCTCGGGCCATCACTAGGATGTCGTTTGATTAAACACACACATGTACACACACACACACACACACACACACACATATTTTGGTGGTTATGAGGACTCTATATAGGTGTAAGGTATTTTATACTTTAAAGAGCCCCTATTATGGGTTTTTGAAAATGACCTCACATGCAGTGTGTAACACAACACTAAGGGAATGAAAACATAGCTGAGGTTTAAATCTGAAAGTGTACCATGTTTAAAACTATTGGACAAAATAGTTGACTCAAGAGTCTAATAAATGAATCTGGCTGTATTCAGATCTTTTGCCTGAATGCATCGATGTCGATACAGGACATTAGCAAATATGAACTGCCGGATCCGGTAAAACTTGAACGCGCCTTTCCCTTCAGACACTAGTGGAGAGCGAGGGATCACAAGACTGATCATGACACAAAGATGATGATCACTGACAAATGGAGATTCGGCTGAGAAGAATAAAGGGGTAAAAATTCATCTTTACAACAACACCACAGTATAGCCAACTTAGTGCTGTGTTTGTTCCTGTCGTTTTTCTGATGATTGATACAATAACCTACGCTGGGATGCGGGACTCATCGGCCATTTGCTATTAAAGGCAAATCAGCAGCAAAGACTATTATGGGACTTTGTCAGAGTTTGACAGGGACTTTGTCATTAATGGTATGGACCAGTTTCTTCTTCCTCCAGATCATAACATGTAAGTGTAATTAAAATTGTTGCGTCTTTTTCTGTAGTTTGCAAAATATTTATTTAATTGTGTGTTGTGACCTGCAATTGCTTCATGTGGCTTGTAATCACTAATCTATTATAGTTCAGTGATTGTACTGTATATCTAAGGTTAAATCTTTATGGGCTGTTCACATATTGCGTCCAAAGCCTAGAAAACGCAACTCATCCTTCTTTCTATGCCGATTTAAATGCGTTTCTGAACTCGCGATCCACTACCATTTTTCATTATTATAGCCACTATCAGCTGTTCCTACAAACACGCGGCATGGTCAAATTTCAAAATAGTTTACATTTAGCCAATGTGTGGATTAATACTGAATGTGTGTCATCGACATTACTTGGGGTTAGGGTTAAGAGTAGAGTAATATGCTGGTGTTTACTTGCATTGCTTTAATGCACTCCTGCATTGGGCTCTCACGCATACTATGCTATTTTATAACCACGGTGGGCGCATACCTGTCAACATTGGGATGTGAAAAATAATAAGGGATAAAGCCTCCATAACCTGACAGCCCCCCGCCCCTCCCTCCAAAAAAATAAAAAATAAAAATAAAAAATCCCCATATTAAATATGTTCTTCTGGAGCTGTTTCATTGTAAATAAACAGTTAAACGGTCAGTATTTTTTTTTATATTAATACTTAAAAAATAAAAATTTATAATATACCTTAGCAAACAGTTTAGCTTATTAAAATTAGCTACTAAAAAGAAATAGAATCAAGTTATCAAATCTCATTATTCTTTTTCTCATTGTATAACTTACACTTTCTGAATAAAGAGCAATGATGAATCTCATTTATTTAGATTTTTTGTTGGATTACATTAAATAACAGAGGTGTCCCTTTAAAGGTGTACACATCTATTGTTATAATGAAAGCATTCGACTACTTTTCTAACGTTTTATGCTCACTTAGGACAAAATTAGTTTGTTTGAAAAAAAACAAAAAACATTAAGATCGACATCTTTAGATGGTATTATTATTAATTATGTGTATATGTCTGTTCAAACATGCACTCAGAACCCAGTATCCACGTTCTACGCTTCAAAGCGCATGTACGAAATCCGTTTGGGAAACAGCGTCTATTTATCACTATGGAGCGCGTCAGCTGACAGTCACGCACCGCTTTATGACTGTTTTGAGGATTGCACAGGAGGAGCGACGGCACCTGTAATAAAAAGGAAAGGGATTTTTATATTTATTTCAAAGTATTTCATGTCTTAAATAAACCGAAAGCACAGAACAGACTCACATTTAAGAGCAAGAGGCGGCCCCTGGTGGTTCGGTGTATGGGTAAGGGGTTTGTATGGGGAGCATCGGCTCTTTAATGTTTATTGCCACCCTTTAGAGAAAGACTGAAAATACGGGAGAAATATGGGTAAATACTTTTACGGGATGATAGCGGGACAGAACTGTAAAAAACGGGAGAGTCCTGGGAAAAATGGGAGGGTTGACTGGTATGGATGAGCGTTTCTCTCCGGCTCGTGCTGAACGCAGTCGATCAATCACAACAGACTGGGTCATCGGACCAATCAACACAGATTAGCCTCATGCAAAGGAGGGGTTTGGGAACAAATGAATCGTTGAACAAATCATTTGAGAGTCGTTGGGATTATTAGGTAAAAATAAATGAAAGTAAGACAATGAAAGTGTTTTTTGACCTTGCATGCATATCAGCCTGTTGTCAGAGAACCCAAAACCAAAATATGACCTTTTGATAATGTATAATAGGGGCTCTTTAAAAAAAATATATATATTTTATTCCCTTATCCCCACCCTCAAAGGGCACCTGTGACAAATCTTAAATGAAGACCCTATTAAAAATGAATTTGAAGAGTTTTGAATTACAAGACACAAGGCATGTCCTTGTAAACCACATCAACATCGCGATAACTAGGTCAAACCCATCATTATAATAATTTCTGTCTTTGTAAGCCACCAAAACCAGCACACACAGACACACACAGACAGACTCCAAATTCCCGCTTGTCATAATCTCCACTAAAGCCTCAGGGCCTATTATAAGATCTAAATTGACGTTCTTCTCTTTAATCGCATCATCCTTTATAAACACCACCTGTGATAAATAATTGTCAGTCTTTTCACTATCACTTTGTTGAATTTCCACTCATGAATACTTTACAAAAAAGCCGCCGCCGAACTTTAAAGAATTAGGCCCCGGGAGGATGTTATTCTGTGCTTTTAGCAGCCAATTATATTCAGAGGAATTCAAATGTGATACAAACACCAGCATCAGAGGGTAAGCCTACACAACATGCGCTTTAACACAGAAGGCTCTCTATATCCCAGAATTCCCTCTACCTCCCACACGGAAGCAGGCAGAACAGACATTGTTCTGTTTCGTCGGCCTCTTTTTGCATATAGACAAAAGATGACGTCATTTGGACTAGAGGCATGAGTCAAAGATCATGCCGTTGGACAATACTCTCAGGAAGTGGATTGATAGTTCTACTTCCTTCATGTAGCCACAGACTCATTCACAAAAACGTCTGTTCACGCTATATAATAACAGGCAGCCTTTGACCCACACACATGGCATCATTTGTTTGAAGTGTCCAACCGCAGGGGCACTATATTATCCTGATGATTATGTGTCTACACGCATTTTATTATTAGCATTTACCAACCTACCAGTTGTTACATTGCAACAGCAATATAATATTTTAATTGGTTCGATTTCATTCCATTACATTGTGATAGTATTTATTTTTTTTTTTTTACGGTTTCTTTGCATCTTGGGACCTTGATCTTTCCTCCAAAAACTTTTGAGGATGACAACACGTGCAGTTCTCGTGTTACATGCGTCTACAAACAGTTCATTACACAGCACAATAGTGCATTTATGTAGGGGCGTGACGTGGTGACATGGAGCTGATCATCGAATCACAGCACATTATGTTAGCTGATCAATCAGAGTCTCTTGAGGGTGAACTTTTCAGAGGAACTAGGAATTATGACAGTCGTTTTCATGTTAGCAGAGTCAGGGGCACCTCCAGGATTTTATTCCAAGGTACGCACAAATCCACCACCACCCCCTTTCCCCCAATCATCTCGAAACACTGATGCTTAGGGTCAAAGGCTACATTAATTAGGGGCATTCGTTATGACATAATTTGTTTCCTTTTTTAATATTGATATTTCTAATAATATGAATATTTCGCTCACGATGTAATCTTTAAAATTATGGCATATTAAATCATAAATTTGCATAGAAGATTGTGATACAACCATTAGTGAAGCGTTAAACCCTTATTTTCACTGACCGAAAATCATCCACCCGCACCGTTGAGTAGTGGACGGACTCAATCAAAAATGTAATTTGCATATTCTCTTGGAAAAAATATATTTTTAAAACGAATTTCGAATAGTTTGTCTCATAGTTTAATTATTTTTGTTGGTCAGTTATTTACTAGATAAAATAGAAGAAATAATAACATTTGAGGTGAAGTGCTTCAAAACAAGTCCGCTGCTTCAACAATGCCAAAACACGAACTGGGTTGTCAAATAAAACAATAATCTAGCCTAAATAAAATTAAAGTGAAATAATCACAGTTTCAGAGAAGCCTGTATTAAACTGTTTTTCCTGTTGCGCCGGTCAATTACATTTTATTTTATATAATCAAGTAATTTGAATAAGTAGGACAGGCGTTTACAAAGTTCACAACAGCACTGAACATGTTCCCACATCACCTTGGAAGAACAAACTCGGTTGGAAGGCTGAGACAACTCCGAACTTCGTTGTGAGAATGGAGATGTCTGCATCTTTATGTCAGTCGGTCAGATAAATTTCTGTGCAAGGACGATGCGCACGGGCTAGGCCTGGAGTTTCCCCGGCTCAGTTACTGATAAGACTGCGGTCTTCACTCAATGTGGGGGATCAGTATTTGTCTCATTAGTTTTAGGCCTATTGGCAAATGTCTCAAATAAGTTTAAGTTTCAAAGAGCGTTTACTCACTTTGAACCTTATTTTAAACAATAGCTATCTGATTTGTAATTTTAGTTTGCGGAAAAACTGCCGCAAAAATAAAACCTAAAGTAAAGATTTCTTTACCCATGCACCATGCAGGTACATACACGCTTTAAAACACACAAACACACACCTTTATTAGTTGTTATGTTTTGTCAATATATCGTAATATATTCTGGCTAATGATCTATTCAAATTATGTAACAAATAAATAAATAAATGAATAAATAAGCGGCATCGATTTCCGTCCTCTCATGGTACGCACAGTGCGTACAGCCGTACAGCTGCAGGCACCACTGAGCAGAGTAGCTGTGTATAATCAAAATAAAATATGAAAAAAAAAAAAAAAAAAGATTTTCTACAAGAGAAGCATGAGCACACATTGCTTTGCATCTTATAAACACAACCAAGCCTTAAAAATACATTCTGGAGCACCCCTTTAAGGCAAGTAAAAAGTGTTTGAACTCATACAGGAGGGAAGGTTTGCAATTATTCTCAAGATCTCATGAAAAATACCTGGATTACTAGCAGAATTCCATCACTGATTCTTTCAAGAACTTTTAAAGATCATCTTACCCACAAAACAAAGTCTCTGGAATCTGACATGACAGTTAAAGCATCTCTTCTGCTATTTAATGTGCAATTGTTACTGATTTGTAATTCGGTAAGAAAGAACTTCTGGACTCTGTCTGGAACTCTTGCCAGTTGCACGGTTGCCACATTTCGGCTCTCTGAAATGAGACAATGTGTGTGACACTTAAGCCTCCATGAGGACTCTATTTAAAGTGGCCGTGTCCTTCAAACAATCTCCATATCGGTTTTCTCTCTCATTTTCTTCCTGTCTGCAAGGGCATGATGACAATGCCGCCTCCTTTGTAGGAACAGTTTACTAAAAATGAACAAATTGTCACCATATAAATTGTAACCATTGCTTTCCGAGCTCTCTTCTATAAAAGTATACCTGGGAAATGCAAAAGCACAATAAAGGCATTTAGTGGCATGAAACGAATGTGTATAATGTTAAAGAAAATGTTCGAAGAGTTAATCTGTACTGTAGCATTAATGTGTCATTCATTAATTGTCTTGTCGGCTTAGTCCTTTTATTAATCCGGTCTCACCACAGCGGAATGAATCGCCAACTTATCCAGCATATGTTTTATGCAGTGGATGCCCATCCAACTGCAACCCATCTCTGGGAAACATCAATAAACACTCATACACTATGGACAATTTAGCCTACCCAATTCACCTACACCACATGACTTTGGACTTGTGGGGGAAACCGGAGCACCCGGAGAAAACCCACGCAACCACAGGGAGAACATGAAAACTCCACACTGAAATGCAAACTGACGCAGTCGGGACTCGAACCAGCGACCTTCTTGCTGTGAGGCGAATGTGCTACTCACTACGCCACCGTGGCGCCCCATGTGTCATTCATTCATTCATTCATTTTCTTTTTCTTTATTAATCTGGAGTCGCCACAGCGGAATGAACCGCCAACTTTTCCAGCATTTGTT
The DNA here is from genome assembly GCA_903798035.1 of Danio albolineatus. Taxonomy (NCBI): domain Eukaryota; kingdom Metazoa; phylum Chordata; class Actinopteri; order Cypriniformes; family Danionidae; genus Danio; species Danio albolineatus. The sequence goes on from CAIGQQ010028273.1 coordinate 46,993, forward strand.
TTACACAGCGGATGCCCTTCCAGCCACAACCCATCTCTGGGAAACACATCCACACATTCTCATTCACACACATACACTACGGACAATTTAGCTTACCCAATTCACCTGTACCGCATGTCTTTGGACTGTGGGGGAAACCGGAGCACCCGGAGGAAACCCACGCAACCACGGGGAGAACATGCAAACTCCACACAGAAATGCCAACTGGCCCAGCCGGGGATCGAACCAGCGACCTTCTTGCTGTGAGGCGAACGTGCTAACCACTCGGCCACCGTGGCGCCCATGTGTCATTCAAAGAAAAGCAATTCATTCAAATTATGGTGGATCTATATTGTCTTCAGTCCCCAAAATCATTGTTTATTAAGCTATCAAAAAGTTCCATTTTCACTATATAACTATACATATAACAATATTTATATTTGTGTCCACACAAACAAATAAAAATGATCAATTTATTTTATTTTAGTTAAAGAGCCCATATGTTGGGTTGAAAATGGTTAAATTTCACTTTTTGAAGTCCCAAACAACAGGATGATATGTATACAAGGTTAAAAAAACACTTTTGATATCTTATAATATCTATTTATTTTTACCTCATTTTCCCACCGACTACCTTATGAATCGTCTGAGCGAGTCTTTTTCCCCAAGCACCTCCTTTACGTGACGCTACCACGTCACGTTACCACGTCACGTCCTTTACGTGTCAGCAGCCCAATGCCAGAACATATTAAAAATATCCCAGCAGTTGTACAACAGCGTATTGCTATATTCTTCATCATAACAACAAACATTCAGTAATAATTAACACTTCATGGACTATTATAAGCCAACAAATAGTTTCATTCGGAAGTAAGCTAAATGGCTACCGCTACATGCTGCACGGAGCAAACACAATACAGACGACTACATCCATATTTACCTTGTTACAGTGAACAAGACTGGAAGAACATGCTGGTCCAGATACACTGAGTATTGTTCCATCCTTTAGCAACAACCGTGCAGCAAATCCGGCGTTGTAAGCGTATAGATTGATGTAGCTCTCTTCAGAGAGATGACGTGAACACAGCACCATACTGGGGCTATAATTCTCAGGTATTTTACCAAAAATAAACCTCAACCACTCCAGGTAGGGAAAAGAGGTTTCCAGGTAGGGAAAATAACACAGCTTTTCCCTCGCACTTCAGAGCATATCGTCTACAGGACATGATTTAACCGGAATGCCGATGAGTTCAGTAAAGTTAGAAACAGATTTGCAGATTCGTGTTTTCCGGATCAATAACTCATGACTGAAACATTGTTCCTACACAAATAGCACCTCTTTTCAACCGTCGCAATGTATACAATCACCTACAACCTTATTTTCCTAAAAATTAGCTTTGCTATGCGCTGGACGCATTATATTAAACTGTATGCGCAGGTGGCAGAGACCGATCCTTAGGGACCGTCTACAAAGAGCAAAACGCGAAAACCAATACTACAAAAGCTGTCAATAACTTCTCTCTAAATCTTTATACTGCCATCAAACAGTATAAAGATTTACTTAGATATTACTCAGATCACACGTCACTGCTGTCCCGCTGGTTATACTACAACACTTACTGCAATACAGTGCTTGTTGCCTTCCACTTTTTCTTCCTGTCTGTGGGCGGGGCCGGGGAGTTTAATTTTCCCGGGGTCTGCGCGCGCAACTAGTGTGTTTCGCGTTGACGTCAAGCCGAAACGGCTAAAGACTCGTTCTAATAACGATTCATTTAAACAACAATGAGTCGACTCTTTTACATATGAATCAATCGTTTTAAACACTTTTCACTTTCAGATGTAAGCCTTTGTTGGACATTTCACTTTACTTAGAGCTGTGGTACACAATGCATGGAAGGTCATTTTCAAAAATCCATAATATGGGCTTTTTAAAGGTGCAGTAGGTGATCTGCCTAAAGGCTAACCGGTTAGCATATCTTCCAAACACAATCCCTCAATAGCCATACAAAACCACGACTCTTGAAATCGCACGTTAAAGATGACAGAGACCCCCTAGATCATGTCATTAGCCAGTTAGAAAACTTTATAGTACTTTATAATACCACAATTCTGAATGAAAAACTGTATTATATCTACCACATTTTTAGTTGTGTAGTTAGCAAGCAAAACTTGTCATAATGTGCAATATTTCATGCATGCAAGGATCGCTTGTCTCACTCTCTCACTAGCTTTGTCCTAAAGCAACTACTGTATGATCAGTAGTTGGTCAGCAGCATGCAGGAATTACACTTATTACTGAGCAATACTTACATGCTATTTCAGACCAAATTTTCAAAGTAGCATGGTAAACAATATAGGGAGCGCGTCACAGGTTGCCATTGTTCAATAATGAATCAATGTGAACATAAATCTATCTCAGTAAAGCAAGATAGGCGTAATAGCGCTTTTTACTTATGATTTGTTGTTCAACTAAATAAAAATCGGTCCCTTATGAAACTGAAAATAGTCATATCTATCGTTCATCAGAAGATTTTAGTTGCTGAACAACACTTCTGTGCATAAAACTCGTTTGTAACAACAAAATCTGCATAAGTTTTGCGTGAAAATAGTTTTAAAACATAACATTATTTTAAGAGAAATACTTCAACCATGGTTTCTTCCTCTAGCATGCAAAAGTAACTCCGATATTGATTCAGAAGTTTTAAAAGTTTTAATTCTTGTTGTTTTTACCACTGTCACTTGTGTCTGTCCACGTGACCACGGCCCATGTGAATGTGCGTCGGTGGATCTGCGTGGTGCACAAATTGTTGTACAAATCTACATTTGCTGACAGACATTTTTGGCTACTTATAGTATTATAGCAATTGTCTGCCCGACAATATTTAATTGGATGAACATTTTTTGGACTTATGGCTAGGGCAAGTCGGAATCTGCGGACATTTTTTGCTATTTCTGCAGAGTATTTTGTTAAAAATCTGCAGATTTATGATTTTAGGATTATCATAACTAAAACCTTAATATATGAAATAAAAGTAATACCTTTTTAACTCTTTTTTTAATGTTTACAATGCAAATCCAATGAGACTTACTTTATTTGGTAAACAAATCAAGTCTCTTGTATAAAATCTCTACTAAAAGACAGAAAATATTACTTTACAAACTGTATTGTAAATAAATCATACGAATATTTTCATATTAGTCAATATTATTACTGAATAAATATACATTCACACACATTTACACCAGTAAATAAATAGAATCAATGAAGGGCTTAAAATCTGCGGAAATCTGCAGAATTCTGTGCGCGCAGATTCAGTGTGGGCCTACTTATGCCTTACCCAGAAATAAAAACAGATATAAATACATTTAGATCATTTACTTTACTTATTACTATTACAATGTGTATAGACTTTCAACCAGCACAACAAAAAATGTTTCTGAAACAATCACCTACTGCACCTTTAATGTGTCTCTTTTTAGCATTACCCCTTTGTACTAAGTAAAAACAGGTTTATCTGAACTAATGAAATGATATCTGATGTTTATTTTTATATTTTAATTTGCTAGCCTTGCATATTGCAATGTAATGTTTGTTTTTTCCATTTGTTTTTGATCATTTTGATCATTAATTTTATTGAATGTAAACAAATGTTCCCCAATTATATTGTTTCTCTACATCTTTGGCGTATTCTGCTATTGTTTTACATCCAGAACAATTTTAATTCCATTTTTATTGCTCTATTTGGTAACACTTTATTTTGATGGTCCATTTGAGTATTAGTAGACTGTCAAATTAATATCTGTACTTACACTAACCCTAACCCCAACCCTAACCCCAACCTAAAAGTCTACCTATAATCTAATGAGAATTAGTTGCAATGTAACTTAAATTCAACAAACAGACCATCAAAATAAAGTGTGACCTTCTATTTATAGTTAATTTGCTTGGTCCGAATAGTTCTTAATGACACATTTTTTAATGATCTGTTGTCATTATGTTGGTGAATTGGAAGTCTTGTGCACACATATACAGTTCATTCAATTTCGGTATTTGTGTTCATCCAAAGTCATTCAGGCTTGAACGGACACATAAGCAAGTAAACGATGACCGAATTTTCATTTTTGGCTTCACTATCCCTTTAATAGAGCCATCTCGAGTGTCTCATTCGCCTGACTGTGCTCCATCCCAGGACCCCTGGACTCAACCCCTCCCCATCCTCCACCAGAAATGCATTCCTCCACGTCCCCTGCCGCCTTTGTTGGCTCTAAGTGTCGCTGTGATCTCCCGCTTTTCTTCCCTCTCGTTGTTGTCTCGTCACCGCGCTCTCCTTTTCTCCACCGTGTAATCCTTCCTTCCATAGAGTGGCATTAGCACAGGGACTCTTATCGTCTTTGATGCTACTGCAGGGATTTGGGCAAGCATTAAGTGTCATTAACGCTGGGACTATTTATCACCTGCCTGCCAGCGGATCTGGCTGCCGCTGGAGAGAAGCTTTGAGCAGGCTTTACTCACCACACTTGGCCACAGATCTGAGCTTTAGATGGCTGGGAGGAGAGCTGGGCCTTCGCTGACTGCAGCCTGCCACGTCATGCTGACTCTTTAGGGTTCGAGATGTACCGTACTCAGGCAAAGGAAATGCTTTAAGAAGTAGAAAACTGTGTCAAGACATCTGTATACCTATTAAAACCAGGCTGGATCATAAAAATTCAACCACAAACATAAATGTGTGCTTGTGGAAGTTCCTTTTTGTTCACTCTTAGATCTTGGGAAGATTTAACCTTTCTGTTGTTGTGGAACGCTCTTTACATCATTTGTCCTATGGGTAAAAATCAACTTGCCTTCACTAAACCTCTAAAATAAACCAGTTAAGTGTAATTTCTGATCTATTTCTTATGAAGAAAAAGACTATTATTGTCTTCATCACAAACTCTGTGACCAAGCATCTAGGTTTTACCTCATCAGTGTGCAGTATGTCAATGTTGTTAAATTAGAGGCCACCACTCATTTTTGACAAAGGGGTATATTTTCTAATGTTAAAATTACCTGCATAAGTAACATGTTTTAGTAAGACAGTATTCATAAAAGTTAAAGCAGCAGATGTGTGTACTTGCGTTGGAGTGTGCATGTGTGTGCCAGAAGTTATGGTGTAAAAATGGTTTTATAGCGGCAGGTCAAAATTAACCCTAAATGTGTACATTCATTCATTTTCATTTCGACTTAGTCCCTTTATTAATCAGGGGTCACCACAGCGACTTATCCAGCATATGTTTTACACAGTGGATGCCCTTCCAGCCGCAACCCAACACTGGGAAAGACCCATACACTTTTGCATTCACACTAGGCCAATTTAGTTTATTCAATTCACCTACTGTATAGCGCATGTCTTTGGACTATGGGGAAAACCACAGCAACCAGAGGACACAGACATGCAGAACCCCACACAGACATGCCAACTGACCCAGCCGAGGCTCAAACCAGCAACCTTCTTGCTATGAGGCAATCGTGCTATCCGCTGCACCACCATGTTGTCTAAATGTGTATAACCTTCATGAAAAAAAGAAAATTATATTTTTTTCTAATGTTGGGCTCATTAAAAAAAAAAAAAAAAAAAAAAAAAAAAAATATATATATATAAAAAAAAATATATAAAAATATATATAGAGAGAGAGAGAGAGAGAGAGAGAGAGAGAGAGAGAGACAGAGAGAGCAAATATGCATTTACATTTATGTCAATCCAAGTTTGCATGCTGCAGTTGTTGTTGCTGTACTGTCAGTTGCAGTTGAACTACAAATCTGCCACTTTACCGAACTACAAATCCCATCATGCCTGACACTTACACACCAGTTCAAGATCAGCCCTTGATTTCACACACACAGCTGCAGATCATCCTCAATGATAACTTGGACTATTTAAGCACCACAGAGACATTCATTCCTGCCTCAGTATCTCTCTGTGTTCCATATTCCTTGCTTCCTTGGTTTGCTTTGTCCGGTTTTTGATTCTTGGACTGTTTACGGATTGTGAAAGTTTTCTGCCTGCCCGGACCTTTGCCTGTTTCTTGGACTACTCTTTTTGGATTTCCATTGCTGTTTACTGTATGTTTTGTTCCTGTTTTGACCCTGGTCTGCCTGACCATTTGCTAAATAAAGCTGCATGTGCAACTCCATCTCTGTTGCCATGCCTGCATCGTTACAGGTGTTGTTTCAGTGCAGTGCTTTGAAACAGCAGAATTCTATGTAATCAATGCCTACTCTCTTGCTATCCACTTTACTAACACACAAAAATGAAGCTTTGGATGTCACTGATCAAGCGATTATGGCAAAACAAATCAAGCTCCGGTACACTGCTTCACTGCCAGATGTATAATTTCTTTTGATACATGCTCCGAAGCCTCGGTGCACAACGTCACATTACTATTTTACAGAATGGAATTTTTTTTTACAGCTTTTATTATTATTATTATTATTATAATAATAATAATAATAATAATAATAATAATAATAATAATAATAAT
>CAIGQQ010028282.1:0-15419 GCA_903798035.1 Danio albolineatus
ATATATATATATATATATATATATATTAGGCATGGGCCTGTATAAGATTCTGATGGTATGATAATCTTGAATGGAAAATCACGGTTTCATGGTGTTGTAATTACTGCTCTAAAATATATTATTTTTAAAAGTCTGGGTTTAAAAAAGCAACTTTTTCCCCCTTTGAACACAATATATGTTATTTTGAGAAATATTTGAAATACTTTGGAACAGTAAACATGTAAGGCTAAATAATGAGAATAAATCACTGACTTCTGCTATCTTCATTTGTTTCAAAAACACATTACTTTTTCTTTACAATCTAAAACAGCTTTTGATATCTTTTCTGTTGGAGATACTGGTGTCCTATGAGCAATTCCAATATAATTAACATTATATTGAATCATCTGTTTACATTTTCCAAAACAAATATAAACAGAATTATGCGATCAGAAAAATATCAATCTTTTTATACTTTAAATGAGGGAAATAAACCTACGTTATGGATGTGACCAAAAAAGTCTGCAAGTTTACAGTATACTACATACTTTGTAGAAATTCTGTGGATTAAACTGCACAATCCAAAAGAAATAATGATAATCACAAGGATAAGAGTCGGCTCTCTGTAGAACAAACATGATTGGTTTTATTTTAATTTGGGTCATGCTTTTATGGTTCAGAATGGCTGCTTTCTGTTTGAATGTATTGTGAAATTACAAATTAATGCTGTAAAGCTGAATTTCCAGAATAACATCTACTACAGCCATCAGTGTCAAGTTGCCACTCGTGCTCTTTGGATAATTAGAGGCAAATATGAAAAGGAAGAAGGAAATATTATGGTATACAGGGGAAAAACTTTAGCTTGTCTTAATCTATAAAAATTGTTAAAAGAGCAGAGCTTCACGTGTTGACCCCGTAGTTTAAGTTGTGCAGCTGATGCTTTTTCGTTAGCATTAAAAACGTTATTACTCAGAATTCTTTGAACTGAATGTTTTAATTATAGAATTTATTCGAAATTGAAATCTCTTTACTTTGAATTAATGTGATTATTAATTCTGTTTTTAAAAAAATCATATACTTACCCTAAACTACAGTATACCTTGTGCATTTTATAATGATTTGTATATATATTTATTTCTATGGACTAGAGGGGAAATTATATGCGTTTGATTTGATGTGAAATTCGATGAACAGCCCATCAAAATTAAGAAAGATTTTAGCTCCAACCCCAATCAAACACACCTGAACAAGCTAATCAAGGTGTTACAAGGTATACTTGAAACATCCAGACAGGTGTGTTGAGGCAAGCAGAAGCTAAACCCTGCAGGGACACCGGCCCTCTAGGACCGAGATTGGTGACCCCAGCAATAGATGAATGGAAGGGGCTATTGGAAGCTAAGTTTAGATTACTATATTTATTTTAGTTTGCCCAAGCAAAATTCTACATTAAGCAATCATTCAGCCCCTAATGAATGCAAACTCATTGTACTCATGACAGATAGTTGGTAGTTTGGTCATTTATTTCACTAAATTGGTAACTGTTAAATGTTGACTAAATTAAAATGGCCGTAGTGTACGAGTGTGAGTGTATAGTGAGTGAGTAAACGTTGACTTGGTAGTGGTTTAAATTTCTGGTTTGTTAAATAAAGTTAAAGTTGTTCCCTTTGGGATGACAGTAAACATATCCACTACATAGTTGAGTGTACAATTGTGTAGTGTGCGATTTTCGGATGCAGCTGAAGATTCTAAAGACTGCATCCGCTGAGAACCGGCCTGGCTTTGGTAGGCCTGTCCTAATAATCAATATATCGACTTAATGCACAACACATGGACATGACCTCAATAATTTTTGGTGATACAATATATATCGCCCATACATAAAAAACAATTCTTGCAACATTTGAGCTGATTGCACAACCTCTCTATCTCTATTGGAGGTGTCAGTGTCAGTATGGCTAAACAAACACTATAGTATTTACTAGGGCTGTGCAATATGGACAAAATAATCATATTGCGATTTTTGGAATGAATATTGCGATTTTATTTGCGATTTTGGCAGCTGTTTTTGCTCTTTTAAACGCGCTACATACACACATTCTACATGTATTCAGTGCACAAGAAGTGCAGAACAAAACATTTCACAATGAAATAACACAGTAACAAATTTACTAAATAAAACTGTAGTAAAACTGTCTTTAAAACAGACGACATAAACTAACTGAAGATGAACTAACCTCAGCTCTAGTTAAACACATACTGTACACAGTAGCGCTCACTGCTGGATCAACAAAACTGTAATAAACTGTGTTAAAAACAGACAACATGAAGAAATGAAGATGAACTAACCTCAATTCCAGTCAGAACAATAAATAAAAACTAACGTAAATCAAAACCACCTATTCCCTTCTCCCGCTCAACTTTGTTGTGCGTGGAGTGAGCTCTGATTGGTTAACATCTTTCTCCCGCTCAGCTTAGCTGTAATCGCCCAGTGTGCTGCGTCAGCTCTGATTGGTTAACATATTAAAATCATGCGCACAAGAACAAAAATAAATTAAAAGGTAAAATTGCAGCCTTAAGCGGTTTAATTTAACATGCGATTTAAGAAATTGCATGTGCTTAAATCACATTTTTTTGCGATTGCGATTAATTGCACAGCCCTAGTATTTACCATAAATGACTGAAGTATATTTTGATGAGGGTGCCTGACAACTGAAAATAGATCTGGTAGCAGATATCGCAGCTTCGGTTACTCTTTATCTTGCGTTTTTTTTGCTAACATTTATTATTATTTGTTTTGGATATGTGATTTCACATTCTGATTCCAATGCCTGATTATTAAATTATAAAATGACTAAATTAAATTAAATATTCTTAAGAACAAAATTTGATGTGCTCTTTTGAAGAGTGTACTTGCGTTGCGATGCTACTGTATTATATTACTATATTACATTATTCTGGCATTATATAATGAGTGGCCTAAAATGCTCTTAAAATGACAATAATATCGTTTATCGCGATATATTTTGGTGCAATATATCGCACAACAAAAAATAGATATCGTGACAGGCCTAGGCTTTGGTCAGATGTTTGTTCAGATTAGACAGTATACAAGTCTTTTTAAAGATCTGAACGCTTCATGCTCAAGGTTACAGTCAGCATCTGATGCCAGAGTAAGACTAATGCCATTAAAGACCAGTATGCTTTATCTGTCCTCTGCACTGGAGTTCGACTTGAGGTTTTTCACACACTATTGTTCATTTGTTGACAGAATTTGAGTTTAGTTTGTATTAAGAGCAAGCCATATGAATTCTCTTGATAAACATCTAATATGCAGATTATAATGTAGCTGTCCTTTAATGTAAACAATATCGGCATAGTTTTCAATCAAAAATGTGTTATAAATAAAGATATAGTCTCTAAAGGAAGAGTCGACTCTTATCTTAAGTCGTTATATTCTCACGTTTTTGGCCTGCTATCGATATACATCAACACTATCAAATTAACTCATTTGCATAATCCCCTCCTCCCTGCGACACACAAACTCTCTGAAGCATTTCGTTTTAGGCACAGCAAACCAATCAAAACAGACTTGTCCAACTGACCAATCAGAGTTGGCTTATGGAAGGGGGAGGGGTTTACACATCTCAAGCCCTTAATTTATTTCAACTCTCCATATCAAAATCGTAATATTAAAGAAAAATCTGACAAAAAACTGCTGAAAATGTTGTTGTCGGCCTGTAAAAGATAAAACCAGAAAATGGTTACAGCTTGAAATACCTCAAATTAGTGACTGGTTTGACACAATTTATGAAATCAATAAGATGGAGAGGCTAACAATGAACCGTCGCTTACAGACGGAGGAGTTTAATGAGACATGGAGAAAATGGGTAGAATATATTCTTCCATTAAGACCAGATTTATTATAGAATGAATAGTCAGAAAGATGTGAATATTATCTTGTGGGTTATTTTTAGTAATGAGAAAAAAAACACATAACAGAAAGATAATTTGAACAACAATACCCAGTAAAAAAAAAAAAAATATATATATATATATAAAATTTATATTTAACCTTATAAAGCCGCACGTATAATATTGGAAGTTTCTAAGGCATATAATATCAACCTGATCAATCCCTTGTTTAAAAACCCGTTGTTTATGATTTGATCTACTACAGGTATATCAGACAATAGGTAAAAAACAAAGAGAAAAACTGCCTGAAATGTTCTCTGTTGTAAAAATGGTAAGGGCATTTTTTTTAATAATTAACATTGTTGTGAGCAAATAGTTGCACAGACGCCTGATGTATCAGATGTGATACAAAATAAATATGACAAAAACATATATGGCAAAATTATTTAATTAGTTTTGCTAGATGGTTTAATAAACATCTCAGTTGCAGAAAATTAGAATTTTCTGCCTATTTTGTGATATTTCAGGTCCTACAGGGTTAAGATCCTAAAAATACCAATTATGTACACAGTTTAGGTAATAAAAATAAGGCAGAAAAGGATAGACTGGGAGCCACAATATGGGTTACAAAAGTACATAATTGAGTAACTGAAAAGCAACAAATTAATTGTATCTGTTTCTTTTTGATGATATACAAAACAATTATGATTATATTGTTTTTCTTGTTTCTTATGATGTCTTTGAATCATTAATGTAAACTCCGCATTTATTAATGGAAATTTTGTGTATTTCATAATTTCATTTTTTTTTTTTAACAATTTCAGGAATCCGATCTTAGGTCGTTTTATGAATACAATGTGGAAAATCATATCTGCATGTAAATTTGAAAACTGCAATAAAAAACTTAATGAAAAAAAATAAATCGTAATATTAAATGCATATTTATGACCTAAATGAATTAAAACCTGTCATCAGGGACCTCTAACATAATATTAGGACACCTATCATGTATAATATGACCAGGGCCAGACGGAATCTGCGGACATTTTTTGCTATTTCTGCGGAGTATTTTGTTAAAAATCTGCTGATTTATGCAGTGATTAAGTGATTTTGGGAGTATCATAACTAAAAACTTAATATATGAAATAAAAAGTAATACCTTTTTAACATTTATTTAATGTTTACAATGCGAATCCAATTAGATCCACTTTATTTGGTAAACAAAGCAAGTCTCTCATATAAAATCTCTACTAAAAGACAGAAAATATGACTTTACAAACTGTATTGTAAATAAATCATATGAATCTTTTCATATTAATCAATATTATTACTGAAATTAGTTTAAAAACTGAATAAATATACATTTGCACACATTTACACCAGTAAATAAACAGAATCAATGATGGGTTAAAAATCTGCGGAATTCTGCGCGCGCCCTACATATGACGTGCATTTTCCATTAATCAATGCATAAATATAGTTTTTAGCTGGTATTTATGCTTATATCTTCTTCTGGGACTACAGTACAAATGCCTCTTGTATTTTGTCATTGATAAATTAACTTTCTGACACGTTCAAAGCATCGCTCAGTTTGTTTAAAGCAGCCGGACATGGAAAACCTGTCTGAAAACAGTCATTTTGCTGAGATTAATTACATGCAGAAGCTGTCAGGCGCATCAGAAGTGACAGGTGTATTCTGGTGCGTGCACAGTAAGTGTGTTTAACTCCGGCTCTCTCGCTCAAACAGCCCTGAAATAGGCCAAAGGTCCCCAGCAGCCTCATCCTCTTTAACATAAGCCTGTAGGGCTCACGCAGACTTACGCCAAGGTTACAGCCGCCGAGTAAATCCCTCCACCAGCAAACCTCACGCACGGCTCTAAGAGCAGCTCACCGCCGATCAGAATCATTCTCCAGCGTCCACAAGCGGACGTGTGTGCGCGTGTCACGTGCGCATTAATACACCTGCTCATGCACCATGAAGATATATTTATATTAGAGGAAAATACTTAATTATGTATTTAGAATCCGGATTTTTTTTTTTTCATTTTCCCCTCCAAAATGTTTTATTAAAAGCAATAATTTTTCTATTTAATTTGTGTTAAAATCTCATTACTTTATATTTATTATAATGTGGTATAAATATCTTTAGGTTAGATTAAAAATATTTTATCTTTTATAAGGTTATAAGAATTCCATATTACAAAAACGAGAAATTAGGGCTAAATTTGAGTTTGTTTATATATTTAAAAAGTTAAATCATTACATGTTTTTTACTAAAATGCTGGCAAAACTTGCGTGCAATTAAATTAATATTTTAAATAATTTGATCTATAAAGTTACGTTCTCTTATTTCAGCCATTTTCAGTAAATGTATTTAGAACCAGGGTTTCTTGCATTGTTTTATCATGATTTTTCACATTTTCCCCTCTAAAATTTTTATTAAAATGCATTTATTTTTCTATTTAATTATTACATTTTCATTAATGCGTATTTACTATAATGTGTATTTACAATTGCAATCAGCATAGATGAAAGACAATCTAAATAACATTTTACATATTTTAATTAAGGTTATAAGAGTTCTATATTACAATAATGAGGATTTGGCGATACTTTTTTTTATTTAATTTAATTTTGTCTTTATATTTCTGTAATGCAGAAAGTGTTGAAATAAGCAGTGCAAAAATAGATGTAATTTCAGTTACACTTCCCAATAAGGTTACATTTGTTGACGTTACTACAAAAAAAATCAATGATTTTTTTTTAAAGCATTTATTATTAATAATAAATGATAGTTTCAACATTAACTAATACATTAAAAGGTTAACTATTAAAGATAATTAAAGATTAACTAAAATTAAAGATGTTAATTTGAATGAACTTGCAATGAAAAGTTCTATTAGCTAACAAAAAAAAACACTAACAAATGTTTTTCTCATTGTTAGTTTAATTGCATTAACAGGACCTTATATATTGTCACCACAATTTTTTTTATTTTCTAAAATGTTCTGTAAAACATCCATACAGGACATGAAAAATCCTATGATCTTTGGTTGTTATAGACCTCTGAGCCATCTGGAAAGAATAAAGAATTACGTAGTTTATTTAATATTATTATTGTGTAATTATTTACTATTTACTATTTTTTATTTATTATTTTCAATATAAAAGAGATCTCATGAGACTAAATTGAGACGAAATTTCTAAAAAAAACACAGAAGCTGTCGCTGAATAAATTTGAAACTGCTGAAAAATTAAAAACTAAAAATGACATGATTACGTACAAAAAAAAAAAAAAGTTCAATTTGTGGATAAGAGTTCGATTCTTACTGATTCGACTGTAGGAGGAGAAGCCAGTTGAGTTTATAGCAAAATATTGCTTTTATGGCTTAATTCATTAAAGTAAACGTAAAATAACATTCATTGCAAGTTGATTTTAAAAAGCACCTAAATTGTTTTGCATTTTGTAATTATTTTTGTTTTTTTTATTTTATTTTTTTATTATTTTTTATTTATTTTTTGTTCATTTTTCAGTTGAATAAAAATCTTTTTTCCAATCATATATTCGCAAATATTTAGCATTGTTTGCATGTCCTTTACCGCATAGAATTCATTAAAATAGAAGTAAAATTACTTTCATTACAAGTTGATTTAAAAAAGCTTTTTTTTTCAGTTAAGTAAAATATTTTCCATTTATGTATTTCATCATTGAAGATTTATTAAAAATAGTGTAAAAATTTCGTCTCGTCTCAATCTCGTGAACCCAATCTCGTGTCTCGACTCGTGGGGTAAGCGTCTCTTCACACCCCTAATATATATATATATATATATATATATATATATATTTTTTTTTTTTTACATTATTTATTAATAAATCTTCAATAATGAAATACATGAATGGAAAATATTTTACTATTTTACTTATAATTGCATAAATCGTATATATATGTATATATAGCTGAAATATACATTCAAAATACAAAAACAAAAAAAGAGATAAACATAAATCCAAAAGTGAATTAAAAAAAAAAAAATGAGGAAGAATTGTAAAATCTTATCTAAACATCTCTCACGTGGCCTGGATGTGCAGTCCTCTCTCTGCTCTTGTGTGCGCGTGTGTGTGTATGTGTGTGAGAACTGTTGGGGGTTGTTTCAGACAGATGTGCTTCTCTGTCCAGCCACTGCGGCTCCAACAAGTCCAGAGATCCGGACAGCAAAACTCTGAGAACGTTCCTCTGGCAGACGGAGGAGTTACAGCCTCTGAAAGCTTTTCATTTGATGAATCTGCAGAGAAACTGGAGAAGACAGACAGACAGACAGACAGACTGACTGAGAAAAAGAGAGAGAGACTCTGTGTTGGAGAGAAACTGTGAAATATTTAAACCCCACAGCGAGAGAGTAAACACGGGGAGCCGTGCTGTTTGCTGAATGCACATACAGGGCAGTAAAGCAGAAGTCTTAAGTTCACTTATAGTGTCAGTCAAGCTTTCTTGCACTAAAAAAAGTCATAAATTCATTTCTCATGGCTTTTTCCATCTTGACCCTTACAATGGAGCTGTTCAGCCATGACGTCAATTTGTCGGCAAACCCAGAAAACGAATTCGCCATGGTTTCCCTCAGGAATTTCCTCTGGGTTTTTCTGTTTTTCACTGAGCAAATGTAGGTTTATGGTTTATGTTATGTGAAGAGACGTCTCCTGATAATATAATAAAGATTTTTAGATGTTCAGCATGTTAGTCTTTAGGATATATTTAATTTTGTGAGCTCCAAAATTCACATTAAGAAGATATAAACCTGATGTAAACATCCAAAGCTTGCAGTTCGTCACTTCCGCCTAAATCAGGGGTGTCCAAACTCGGTCCTGCACAGTTTAGCTCCAACTCTGATCAAACACACCTGCTTATGGATTTCTAGTGATCTTGAAGACACTGATTAGCATTGCTATGGTGTGTTTGATTAGAGTTGGAGCTAAACCGTGCAGGACACCGGCCCTCCAGGACTGAGTTTGGACACCTCTGGCCTAAATGGATCAATGATATTTTTCAAGTCACCTCATACTTCAGTTTCTCATCAAATCTTGTTGCTTTCATTTTATCTTTCATCATATGTGATTGGCTGGTCTTAGTGTATAGTATAGGTGATTTATGTAAATATGTGGGTTAATAAACATGGGATTGTAATGCTGTAGCATGTAGATTTCTGCACAAAGCATTTTAAAAGGTTTTTCTTTGTAATATGAATTACAACTGTGGCATAGGCATGGGACGATAACTGTTTTCAGGGTATACCGTGGTTTGGAAAAGTCAAGGTTTTCATACCACCAAAATTTTCTGCTGTACCAATTTTATTTACTTTTTTTTTTTTTTGGTGTAAATTGTAACGAAATCTGTGTTTTTGAAACAAACGAATACCACAGAAGTCAAAGAAAAAATTACGTTGACTTAACTGATGTTAACAAATGTGACCGAACTCTACAGGATTAATGAACCAAAGACCAATAAATTGTATATATATATCTCAATAGATTCTGTTGAAATTGAACACATTGGTGTTTTGAGCACTGTGCTGCTGATTTCTACTGCTGCTGATTGACTTAAATTAAATTAAAATATGATTAAGGAGTAGAACCAATGTAAGAAGTATTCTAATACACGCTTATGAATATTAACTAGCTGGCATAGCACTAGGCATGGGACGATAACCGTATTTAAGGTATACCGTGGTATGTAAAAGTCAAGGTTTTCATACCGCCAAATTTTTCTCCTATACCGTTCCTAAGGTATGAGTAATATTTTTTTATTAACATTTTTTTTTTTAGGTGTAAATTGTAAAGACATCAGTGTTTTTGAAACAAATGAAGACAGCAGAAGTCAATGATTCACTTGAATTATTCAGCCTGACATGTTTACTGCCCCAAAATATTTTAAATGTTTCTCAAAATAAAATATATTGTGTTCAAAGGGGGAAAAAGTTTTTTGTTTTTTAGCCAGATATTTAACAAGAATATATTTTAGAGCAGTAAACACAATACTGTCATACTGTGAAACCGTGATATTTTTATTTTTACTAGTGTGGGTACCTGCAGGCCAGCGGGAGGATGAGGGAGAAGTTAAAAGCTCATTTTCAGTTTTTTCGGACACAAGAAATGGAGGGAAAATGAGTGTAAGTTTGGCAGGAGCCCCCGTGTCTGTTTGACGTGTCATGTGAGCAATATCACAACCCAACCCGCTCAAACAATAAAACAGTTGAGGAGAAACTGCCGATTCCCTTCAAAGCCAGGAGAGCAGATATGGACATTTCTACCCCATTAAAGGCTTCTTTCTCGTTATGTAGTTAATAAGAAAACATATACGACGTGTTTTTGGGTGTGAGACGTAGTTTGGACAAAGTTGTCTGCGATTCTTCCTATTTTGAAGTCATGCAGTGTGAAACTCCCTGTCGCCGATCCATCTTGCAGTGTAAACACAGCAGCGACAGAACACTAGCCCAGATAGTCATGCAGTGTGAACACATCTGTGACACGACTACTTTGAAGATCATGCAGTCTGAACTCTGCATAAAATCCAATGATTTCTTATATTAGTGTATCTGCAGATGCTGAAGCGTTGTTCTCTGCTGTTTTACTCTCCTCTGTATGCTCAGTTATTCCAGGGGCTTGTGAATCTGTGTGATTAGTGCTGATTTTACAGTATGCTCAGCGTCTGAGGCAGCGTATTGATCCTGTGTATTGGATTTGGCTCTCTGCGTGATTTCCTGCAGTAGCTCTTTTGGGTTTGAGAGGCTCCTCCTGCGCTTGGCTTTGATTTACACGTCTGTCCTAGCAGGCCTGGTGTCCGGCCTCATTAGCTCATTACTGAGAGCACCAGTTCTCCATTCAGACCTCAGTCACCAGCTGCAGATACAGCCGAAACATTCAATTCAAGTTTATTCGTATAACGCTTTTCACAGTAATGATCATGCCTTCACGATAGCGTATCAGCTTTATAATATACGTACATTATAACTACATTACAGTCAAAATATATAAGGGTTAGGGAATTATTAATATCCGGGGTGACGCAGTGGGTAGAAGTGTCGCCTCACAGCAAGAAGGTCGCTGGTTCGAGCCTCGGATGGGTCGGTTGTCATTTCTGTGTGGAGTTTGCATGTTCTCCTCGTGTTGGTTTGGGTTTCCTCCAGGTGAACTAACAATGAACTTACTTTATTACTTATTTCATTCATTTTACTTCGGATTAGTTTCTTTATTTATCTGGGGTTGCCACAGCGGAATGAACCGCCAACTATTCCAGCATGTGTTTTACACAGTGGATGCCCTTCCAGTTGCAACCCAGTACTGGGAAACACCCATACACACTCATTCACACACACACTCATACACTAAGGCCAATTTAGTTAATCAATTCACCCATATAGCCTGTGTGTTTGGGACACCAGAGCATCCGGAGGACACCCACACCAACACGGGGAGAACATGCAAACTCCACACAGAAATGCCAACTGACCCAGCTGAGGCTCAAACCAGCGACCTTCTTGTTGTGAGGCGAACGTGCTAACCACTGAGCCACCGTGTCATCTATTTCCATTTAACAAATATATATACAGTAACCAATGCATTGTTCATGTTAGTAAATATATGAACTAAAGTAACCTTCAGTGTTTCCTGTAGGATTTTTTCCAGCTGTGGCGGCAGACTGTGTCGGGCCTTTTACACAGATCTACCAACTACCTGTGGCGTTATTTCAGTGACAAATGTCGTGAGCGCAGTATTACAATCTGAGATCGCATTCATGTGATACGAGCATGCCAATCTCTTTGCTTGCGCCGGTTTCCTCTGTTTGTGTCTGTCAGTCAGTCACATAGACTGTAAAAAATATGGACGTAGTATCCGTGGCGTCACCCATAGGTTTCTGATAAAACCAAAAGAAGCCACTAGTAGGCGTGGCCAACCGTCGCCATTTTGTTCGCTCGCCATCGCAGCAACCGAGGCATACCAAGCAAGGGCAAAGAGGCGGAGCGTGAGCGGAGCTACAGGACGCATGCTGGCATTTAGCTAAGAGCTTACTTATGGAAGAAACACATAATATTTCATTACCTGCGACTCGTTTGTGTTCTGACCACATGTGTTTGGTTGTACACTATATCAATAAAGTGTTTAGTCTGTTGAAAACACTGCTGTAATACATCAAGCCACTTAACATCGTTCTTATGAAGTTTTTCAACAGGAAGAAAGTGCGAATTACATCCAAATACTTCAGATATAGTCTGTGCTAGTAAATGCAGGGCTATTTAGGAAATCCAGGCAGAACACTGTATGACAACGCTTCAGATGACGATTTTATAGACTGCAGCTGATCAATCTGTCAGATTCTGGAGTGCGTTAGAGTTCTGAAGAACATTATAAATCATAAATTATCTTAAATAAAACAAATACATTTATAGAGATGGTATAAGTATATAATTTCACTTACCTGGGAAACGGAGGCCACGTGAATGGTTTGTGAGCACAATTAAGTGCACACAACATGCCATATTATCTGATAATTGCAGGAAATAATTCTAAAAGGCAACTGACTGTGTAAAGCCACATAAAACAACACAAAAATACGACGAATCAGCCAGAATCAGCTGAGGTGACGTGACGGCGACCAGCGCGACTAGCTGTCACTCAAGTGGCCACGCCCTTAATTATGCAAACTTAATTTAGCTTAATATAAAGGAAACGGATGAGTTATAAAAAAATTCACCCCCCTCACAGTTGTCATGAAGGGTAATATCAGCTATATGAACCAAAATCGTTTTTTGTACCAGGCTGTAAACACCTTTTTTTCTGCTGTAAAGTTGGCCATTTCACCAGTGGGCTCATTGGAGATTTGCTCTATTATGGAGCCAGGACAGCCAGGACTAGCGGAATTTTCGATGAATTGCAAGTCTTAGTTACTTCCGTATTGGCTTCCCTAGGGAGAGCGGGAGGTTGCCGCTTGGTCAGTCACCATAAAGGGTTAAGCAAATGACGCACAGCACTAAGATTACAGAAAAGTTCCCGCTGTTATAACTCACTTACCTTTTAATATGTTTGGTTCGATTATAACCGAGTGAATTTTGGTGTGGCATGGAAGAATGAATGTAGCGGAAACCCTGACCTTACTGTGAAGTGTTACCAGTTATTGTATCTTTTTTCAGACTAAACTTTTATTATATAAAAGTGCACACACATTGGTATTTTTGGTTGATGCTGTGAGCTCCAGGTGTGTTTCACCTGCTTCGGTAGTTCCTGTTGTGTGTTTCTGCTGCTCACAGTGTTTGATTGATTACTGCCGGCAGCGCGAGGCTCAACAACTGCACTGTGGGTAAATATGAGCAGATTAGAGGGTAAAACAAAAAGCTAAGTGTGTGTGAGTGTGTGTGTGTGTGTGTAACACAATATAAACAGAACTGACTTCCCTCAAGTTAAAAAGGGGAAGTGATCTGTGTGTCTGTGCTGGAAATGACATGTAAACAAAAGATCTGATTTTCAGGAAATACTGAAAGACATCAAACAGGAACTCTTGTTTTCATAAAAATACATAAGGGGTCTAAATAGGGTATTTGTTGAACGTCACGTCACCAAACCGGATCCCAGGGTAGAACTTCCGCTTATCGCCATTTCACATGCACCATCGGTTTGTTATTGATTGTTATTAAGTTGTAAGTAGTGTGTTATACGTTATATAATAGGGTATACGCGCAACTTTCGCGTTTCAGTCTACCTGGGTAGAACACTTCCAGTTTTTCACTCTCCGCTAGACAAGGCATCTTGTTTTATTATTTATAACATTTTAAATATATAATTATATAACTAATTATAATAATAATTATGTATAATAATTATATTTTTTATTTTTGTTTTATCATTATTGAATTGAGTATTTTTGTTATTAAATAGGCTATATAAATAAATGAATCTGATATTACATTATTATTATGATAAATTATATGTATTTAATATATTATATTTTAATGTATTAAAGGTTAATTTATTCATTTCGTTATCATTGAATGAATCGCCAGCCTATCCTGCTTATCTTTTACACAGCGGATGCCCTTCCAGCTGCAACCTAGTTAAGGGAAACATCCCTACAAACTCATACACTACGGTCAATTTAGTTTTATTCAATTCCCCTATACCACATGTGTTTGGACTTGTGGGGGAAACCGGAGCACCCGGAGGAAACCCACACCAACAAGGGGAGAACATGCAAACTCCACACAGAAATGCCAACTGACCCAGCCGAGACTCGAACCAGCAACCTTCTTGCTGTGAGGATATATTATATTATATTATATTATATTATATTATATTATATTATATTATATTATATTATATTATATTATATTATTTTATTTTATTTTATATTTCATTATATTATTTTATAGTATATTATATTATATTATTTTATATTATATTGTGTTATTTTATATTATATTTATTGTATGATATTATTTAATATTATATTATATTATATTATATTATATTATATTATTTTAAATTATATTATATTATTTTATATTTCATTATATTATTTTATATTATATTGTATTGTATTATATTATTTTATACTATATTGCATTATATTATATTACTGTATTTTATATTTCATTATATCATTTTATATTATATTATTTTATATTTTATATTATATTGTATTATATTATATTATTTTATTTTATATTATTTTATATTTCATTATATCATATTATTTTTTTATATTATTTTATATTTCATTATATCATTTTATATTATATTATCTTATATTATATTATGTTATATTATATTATTTTATATTATATTATTTTGTATTATATTATAATATGTTAGATTATTTTATATTATTATATGTCTTGGGTTAATTTATTATAGTTTAATGTAATATATTTTAATGTATTATGTTATGTTATATAGTATTATTTAATCAAAAATGAGCCAGATCATGTAAATCTAACTGTTCTAGGCAGGAAAGCGTGTTTGATCATCAGTAAACAGCTGTCAGTCACTCGGGCTGGTTGTGATCTTACACAATTACATAATAATCAATGAAGCGCTCTACTCCGCATCTATTATTCACATGGCTCAGCGCTGCAGGAACACGGTGTAAATAGAAACCTTTGATGCTCTTCAGTGCGCAAACACAAATATGCTGTTGAATGATCTGTATGGCCATAATCAGAGGAGGCCCCTGATCCCCCGGGACCCCAAACCAGCGGCGGCGGGCTTCATTCCTGTTTCAGTACAACACTGACAGGGTGCTGGAGTGTCTTAGTTTGATTATTTCTGCACCTGCAAAGTTGGTGTGTGTGTGTGTGTGATTATATTTGTGTGTCTATGAGTATGTTTGCATTTGTTGTAAGACTGTGGGTGTGTGTGTGTGTGTGTTTGTGCCTTTCTTTATGTGCATGTGTGTGTCTGTGAATGTGTGCATTTGATGTTAGTGTGTGTTTGTCTATGGATATGTGTGCATTTGTTGTACGTCTGTGTGTGTTTGTGCCAGTCT
>CAIGQQ010028284.1:17109-29648 GCA_903798035.1 Danio albolineatus
TACTGCAGCTACTGCCAATAAAGTCTCCTTCATCCCATATCTAACATGTGGAGCAGTGATGTTCTGTGGTTTTCCTGAGGGAACTGTTCTCTTATTTCCCATCTCTCGACCTCGGGCCTTTTAAACGTTCCTTCAAGCTATTCTGTTGATGAAGGTTAATCGAAAACAATGGCTTGCTGGTGGGATTTGCAAAGCAGTCGCATTTAATCCCCTCGTTCACCGTGAGATAAACTCTGGATTTTCCACAGGATCTTCTCTTAATTTGGGCAGATTATCTACAGTGGATGATTCCCACCAGCAAATATAGCGGCACAGCTTGCTACTGGGGGCTTAAGATAGAAGTAGTGCATATTTGGGGACGTGTTTGTACAGCGGGATCCAGATATTTGAGGCCACACTGAAAATAGTTTCTTTTTTTTTTCTTTTTTTATGATAGTGGGAATTTTTTTTTTTTTTTTTGTAGATGAAAATACAAGTAGATCAGCAGTTTCTGACGGGCTTGTCTGGCACTAACTTCAGTCACCTTTTCTTGCACATTCTGACTCGGTTTGAATATACAGATACATTTTTAATGCTTTAACTCACCCACCCCAGACTTATGTTTATTTTAATTATAATGCAGTTGCTTCATAGTGTTATGTAATAGTTGTTGTGTCATATTTATATTGTATGATATAAGTAAGGGATAATCAACGGCTTGCCATGCGTTAAAGGTTTTTAACGCACGACGTGGAGGCAAAGGACCACACGACGCGACGTGTGTAAAATCCTTTAACGCACGGCAAGCCGTTGATTATCCCGCTTATTACATGGTCATTTGCCAAGGTAGGCCTAAGTTTGAAATTGTTTTCTCTTTGCAGCGCAATATTTGTCTGAATTTTTGTCCGTTTCTACATGTTAGGTTTTCCAGTCCCTCTACTGAATCAGCTGTGACAGGCTGACAGAGAGATAGAGAGAGCATGCGCGTGCTGTTTACACCTGCTAATATTATTAAGATGCAATTTCATCACTGTGTACGATCACTGGTAGACAAATAAGACATTCCCAGTCTCATTCCTAGTCACATGTTTCTTTTGTCTACTTTCTACCGCTTCTCTGATGAGGGAGAATCTGTATAATAGCTTTTTTTCCCTTAACATTACCTTTAATACTGCGAAAGCTGGCCTACCGACAGTATAGCATAATTTGCGTTTACATTTCATAATAAACATAAATCTTATAAAAGGTTCCATATCAATTGAATACACATTTTCAAGTCAAGTGTACTCTAGAGTCTTTGAAGCAAAAAAAGTCTATTTCAGAAATCTCTGCTGTTAAATATAGGTACATTTTGCATAATGAAAAAAAAACATTAGGACAGGTAGGAGAACATTCTGCTTTATTTATCTTCTTTAAAACAAAAGCAATCAGCCAAACATGTAGGATCAGTGTTATGTTACATTATTTTACACTTATAGATTAATTATGAAACTTATCTCTGTGATTTGCCAAAAAAATATACCTGAGAATAAATAATAGGTTCAAATGTCCAAAGACTGACCATTAGATACACCAAAGATTAATAATATATCCCGTTTTAACAACAGAGATGCGAGAGATTAGATCCAGCGGCGATCCAGATGCTCTGGCCGACATAAAGCTTCATTCGGGCGGAGCCGTTCGCGGAGCTGCCGCTGACCACCTGGAGCTTCCAACATTTTTAAAAACGGGCTTTTCTTACACACAAACTGCCGATTTGACTTTAAAATAACCATATTCTCTCTTGAAAAATTGTTGAAACTTGATTTTGTGGCATAGTTGATGAGTATTTTCGTAATTTTTACGGATTTCCCGTCTGCCATTAACAGCCCTCATCGGTTTCATGCGCAGCACATGCGAGTTGCTATAGTAACTGTAAACGTTTGGGAGAAGCGCATTTATTTCGAACTGTGATCAAAACTGACTGGAACTACCTGTGCGTTTCAACGAAATATACCACACCCTCCAGCCAATCAGAATCAAGAATTTCAACAGTCCATGGAATAAGCTGCAATGAGATGCAATTGTGTCACATGGCTAAATGATATTACTATAATTACTATAAAATAATCAATTCAATTCATGTTTGTTTTTATGGTGCTTTTACAATGTGCAATAGATTGTGTCAAAGCAGCTCTACATATAGCGCCGTAGGCTGGAGAACACTGAACGTCCATCGTGGAGAACCACAGGTCAGTAGGTCACGGGCAGGTAAAATTACTTAAATTAAAAAAAATATTTGATTAGAGTCAAAATAAAATAAATAAGACTATTTAAAAACAAACTGAATTTTTTTACTTGCTCTGTTCAACATCACTTAGGACCTTAAAATCTATTCAAAATAAATGGCCTTAAAATCTATGTCTTGTTTTATTATTATTAATTTGTGTCAATTTTGTTTCTAGATCTAAAAAAGGCATACGTAGTGCATTTTTTTCCTGAACATATTTAATGCCACATACCCTTAAAGAG
Organism: Danio albolineatus; assembly: GCA_903798035.1. Taxonomy (NCBI): domain Eukaryota; kingdom Metazoa; phylum Chordata; class Actinopteri; order Cypriniformes; family Danionidae; genus Danio; species Danio albolineatus. The sequence continues at coordinate 19,600 of CAIGQQ010028284.1, forward strand.
AAATGAGTGTCACGATCACCAGCGATCTAAACACTATAGATCGCTGGAAAACACTCACAATCACATGACCTACAATCCTGCCTCATAATGGACTACAGATCCAGTCATGCAACACACTCACCTGCTCCAAGTCACCATTGATTACACTCCCACAGCTGAAGCTACTCATGAACTGATTGCATGGACTATAAAGTCAGCACACTAACATAGCCATGGCTGAGTCTTGTTTACTGTTTAGTGACATTACATCGCGGTTCCTTTGTCTTGCTTTGCCGTGGTTTGATCCTCGCCTTGTTTTATCGTTTATCCCTGTCTGCTGCCTGCCTTCTGACCATCTGCCTGTGTATCTGACTATGGCTCTGGATTGTCCATATCCATCAAACAGATCCTGTGTTGACTGCTGCTTGCCTGACCATCCTTTCTTAATAAACCTGCATTTGGATCCAAACCCTGTTGTACAGTGTCACTCCTCATTACAATGGTGATGAGAAGAAAAGTTACATTTTAGCGCGGATGCATAGATTCACCAAAATAAATCCATTCCACCAAGGAAATTTGCTTTTTTTTCCACGTAAAAAAGTTTTTCATACTTGAGAAATATTGTGTTAACTTGGAAAACTTTTAATATGAGGTAGGATTTAAAAAAAAAAAAAAATTATATTTCAACACAATTGTATTGGTTAAGAATAAAAACAATTGCATTCGCCTTACATTAGTTGTATAATTGTATAATTTACAAAAAAAGTTTTGCATTTCACCAACACATTGTATTTTGCTAGACTATTTTAACATGAGCAGAGATGGAGTTTTTTATTTTAAATAAAAACTTTCACATTTACTCACAGAAATTTTGCATTGCCCTGAGAAATCCCCTCTAGCATTTGTTTCCAAAGGTTTGGATATTAGGTTAGTGAAAATATACATTTTAATGCTTTTTTAAATTTGTTCTCTTGCAAAAAATAAAATAAATAAAAAATGCATTCCATAATGAATATTTCCATTCGTTTGCTAAATGTTTTGCATATACAGTAGGGATTGTTGTTTGTTTGCTAGCAAGAAAAATGAATTCTCATGACTTCTTCCTGTATTTGAATTACTGTATTCATTACATACTCTCTTTATTACGGTATTATTTAATGTATTTGTTACTGTATTGTCTTTAAATAGTATTTATATGTACTGTACTGTATATGAAAAGCTGTATTTCATTAAATGTTGCTTGCTTTGTATACATTTTATGCAAGTAATTAAAAAAACAAATAGATAAATCTTTCAAGAAGAATTTACATTTGTTTGCTGACTGTTTCCTCTGCCAAATGCAAATGCGACCCCATTAAAGTGTTATGTCCTTGCATACAGTAAATATAATACATCTACTGTCAATTGCAGATAAAATGACACTTTCAAAAAAAGAGAATGCGGGGCACGTTGTGTCAAAATTGAATGATTCATGACCTTCAATTTTGCTGTTTAAAATGGCCGCTGTGTGAAATCATTCTGAACCAAAAAAGCAAAGGGGAGGTCCAAAAATTCACTATTGGTTCTAGGTTAAAAACTATGTTAAAATTAGAAGTAAAAAAATTAAACAACATCAACTGAACAAAATGAAATGTTTTTAACAAAGTGATTGTCTTTAAAAACATTTGTTTTCGACAAATGAAAAAAATCGAAAAGCTGAAGTAATGTAGGATGATAATTAGAATGTTGTGTGATAAAAACAATAGACTAGGATTTTTGTTTTAAGAGATATGTTCGTATTGTTAATAAAATGAGTAGCATATATATATTTAATGCAACCCAGGCTCATTCTGAGAACGTGGTCCTGAGTACGTTTCTGGAGGCCACGGAATACGTCCCTTGAGGTACGTCTTTTTGCACTTTTTGTTTTTGCAAATTTACGAGAGACCGCTGCGGATGCTTTTTGAGATCTCAAATGACTCTCGCGAGTGCCGTTCACGCGTACTGTTCTCACGTAAACCCACCAGAGGCCACTGTCGGCTGACTGTTTGGCCGGCTGACTGAATGACTGACTGACCATCCAATCGACTGACCCACCCTCCCCCTTCCCTAAACACAACCAAAATTTTATTGATTGACCAAACCACACACTTTCCTAAACCCAACCAACAACTTTCAAAAAAAGCAGTTCAGAATAAAATAAAAGCCCTCGTCTCATTTTTACCACATTTTCAGACTTTACCACATTCTCACCCTGTTTTTTACTGCATTATTTCATTATTTGGATTCTGTTTTTGTCTTACCTGCTTTCTGAAAGCACTCCTCGCTGGACTCGAACCCCGTCATCATGGTCAACTCCTCTCTGCGTCTTGAGTCCGTTGACGAACATGGCGAGCTAACGGGACAAACTGGTTGCAGCGGGAAAGTCGTCCACAGGAGGTGAGCGGTCAGCTGGTAAGCGTGAAAAGAAACGGCGTCACACCGCCCCGTAGCGTTTGTTTAAAAAATGAAACGCAGCCATACGTACCTCTGACCACGTAATGTGCGGCCTCCAGAAACGTTCGTGGGACTATACGTTTTCACAATGAGCCTTTGTTGATTTAATCTATTTATTTGTTTTGATAGACTATATATTAAGCTTTTTATTTAATTTGTAACAATGTAAAAATAATCTAACGTGCCCGACATTCAAGGCAATTCAAAGTGCTTTACATAAACAGAAATATAAGTTTAAGAAAAGTAGAAGTATAAGAAAATCAAATCAAATAATAAAAAAAACTGATAAAACAGGTTAAAATTAGTTAAGACAAGTTATAAAAGAATGAAAAGAAAAGAAAGACCCAATAGTGCGATCTGTCGGACGTAGCACAGTGCTCATTCAGTAAAGGCACTGCTAAACAGATGTGTTTTCAGTCTTGATTTGAATGTGCCTAATGTTGGAGCACATCTGATCATTTCTGGAAGCTGATTCCAGCAGCAAGGGGCGTAATAGCTGAAAGCAGATTCGCCCAGCTTTGACTGAACTCTTGGAATTTCTAGTTTATATGATCCTAAAGATCTGAGTGATCTATTAGGTTTGTATTCAGTGAGCATATCTGTAATGTACTGAGGTCCTAGGCCATTCAGTGATTTATAGACAAGTAGTAATACTTTAAAATCTATTCTGAATGTAACTGGGAGCCAGTGTAAAGACCTGAGGACAGGTGTGATGTGCTCTGATTTCCTGGTTCTGGTCAGAATCCTGGCCACAGCGTTCTGGATGAACTGCAACTGTCTGACTGTCTTTTTGGGAAGGCCAGTGAGGAGGCCGTTACAGTAATCCACCCTGGTGCTGATAAAAGCATGAACAAGTTTCTCTAAGTCTTCACTGGAAACAAAGCATCTAATTCTTGCAATGTTTTTGAGATGATAGTATGCTGATTTAGTTACTCCAGAGTCACACCAAGATTCTTGACCTTATTTTTTGTAGTATGACCCTTAGAGCCTTTACTCTCAAGAGAGATCACAGTGCTGTCTGTAATCTGAAGACTTCACACACTACACCCGTTTTTATACTTGCATTCCACCACCATCCTGCTGCCTGCCTGATATGCTGAACATGCTCCGTAATCTGGAATAATATTATGCCTTTTTATTCTCTTCTTTCTGCTCATCCGTCTAAAGCGGCTTTGACTCGATCTACATTGTAAAGAGGACTATAGAAATAAAGCTGACTAGACATTCAAAAGGAATCTGCAGGTTAACAGCGGAAGTTGATTAAAATACATCAAACGAGTGTCATTTACATCCCAATCCAATCTAAACGCATAAAGCAGGGCTGATTGTCGGACTCTCCTCAGCCCAGCGCGGGTGCGATTCTTCCTGCAGAGAATCGTGATGAGTGATATTGTGCGCCTCTAAGAGTGGGTGGTGTAAATAAACTCAATTTCATACTCTCGCAAGGCTGCGGCAGATGCCTGGGGCAGATGATGTAAATACAGAGGATCCTCGGCTCGGCGCCCGGAGAGAGTAAGACTGATAATAATTACCACTGCACATTATGACAGCGACGCGTCCCCTTCCCCGATGTCATCACTTACTGCTTTCCTACTCATCACAGTGAGGAGACGGCCACACATGAGCCACACTCTTCCTGTGCTGATACAGGATAAAGTCCCACTGAATTGCGTCTACCTTTTTGGGGTGCTGGTATCAATATGTTAGTCTTAAGGCCTGTGCACACCGAGATGTTTTTTTGCTCGCGTTCTCAGTCGACGTTTAATGCCTTGTGACTAAATAAAGGGCGCCAAACTCCGGCAGGCGCAAAAGCGTCATTTAAAAAAAAAAAACACCTCATGCTCGTTTTTTTGTTTTGACGTGCCACGTCAAAACCTTCTCCACCAATCAGATTGGGACTTTTGTTCACGTGTACGAAGCTGCTGAAGTTACAGTAAACGCCCCTTGGAGGTGTTCAATGTGAGCGCACATTGAAGAAGATTCCCAGAGGTGATATGAACGTGGAGCTGTTTATTCCACTGCTATCTGAACGAAAAATGCTGTATGATAAACAAGACATCGACATTGTTTGAATCGCCAGTGACTTCAACAAAGACCATAGAATTACTATTGAGTGGTGATTCTAAGCTCTTTGACAACAAGTGTGTCAACTTTCTCTTTTCTTCTACTGTGTTTTCAAGCGGGTGTCAGAAGCTTAAAGTTGTGTAGCGCCACCCTGTGCACCGGGGTCTTTCTGTTTTCATTAAGCGCCATCTAACGGCAAGGAGTGATTTTGCATACTTTTTTGCTTGATGCCAGTGAAACGCTAAAACGCTGATGATAAATGTAAATTAAAAGCGTCTCGGTGTGTACGAGCCTTTAAAGGAGCACTCCACTTTTTTGATAGTAAGTTAATTTAACAACTCTAAAAACGTTTTAAATCCAGTAGCACTTTTAGCTTAGCATAGATCATTGAATCGGATTAGACTATTAGCATCTTGCTAAATAACATGACCAAAGTTTTCATCATTTTCCTATTTAAATCAAGACTATTTTGTAGCTACATTTGTACATAGCTTCAGACGTGAGAACACATGTGGTAAATCTTCAAATGTAACGGCAGTGTTCTCATAACGTCATTCACCCTGGCTATGTTTCACTATCTTAACAATAAAATGAAAACATGATATAAAGAACTTAATTCATTCATTTTCTTTTTGGGTTAGTACCTTTATTAACCAGGGGTCGCCACAGCTGAATGAACCGCCAACTTATCCAGCATATTCTTTACGCAGCGGATGCCCTTCAGCCACAACCCAACACTGTGAAATGCCCAATTCAATTCAATTCAATTCATCTTTATTTTGAAACAGTGTCAGTCTGGTTTTCAGTGTTGAGGTTCAGTTTAGCACAGTTCAGTGTGGTTTAATATTCACTGCAGAGAGTCCAAACACTGAAGATAAATCCATCGATGCGCAGCCCTACAAGTCCCGAACCATGCAAGCCAGTGGCAACAGCGCTGAGGAAAAAACTTCACCAATTGGCGAAAGTGAAGAATTAAAAAACCTCGAGAGAAGCCAGGCTCAGTTGGGCACGACCATTTCTCCTATGGCTAGACGTCTTGTGCAGAGCTGCAGTCTACAGTAGGTGCCGAAGGATAAAGCTGGATGTCCATCGTGGAGAAGCCGCAGGTGGGGGCCCTTCAGGAACAATGCAAGGAATCGTCTGTCACTGGGGTCTTACAGGGATCGCTCTCATGCTCTCCACTTCTCCATGACCACCACAGCAGCTGCTCAGGATACGGCCCGGTCCAGGATTATGGAAACCTCAGGAATAATAAAAAACCAGACAAAGCGCAGATGCCATTCAAATTATAATGTCTTTTGGGGAGTGTTCCCGGCTCCGGTTGCCCTAAATAATGCAGACTAACAATTTGGATTCCAACAGCGTTTGTGTTTTATGTGTATGCTAATGCAAAGAGATGTGTCTTTAATCTAGTTTTGAACTGACAGAGTGTGTCTGCTTCCCAAACTGTGCTAGGAAGGCTGTTCCAGAGTTTAGGTACCAGATATGAGAAAGATCTAATGCCTACAGTTGATTTTGATATTCTGGGTATAATGAATTGTCCAGAATTACATGAGTGTAGAGGACGTGATGGGCTATAATAAACCAGGACCTCCCTGAAATACTGGGGAGCTAAGCCGTTCAGGGTTTTATAGGTAATGAGTAAAATTTAATAAATTATACTTTTAATAGGGAGCCAACGCAATGATGAAAGAACTGGAGTAATATGATCATAATTCTTTGTTCTAGAAAGCACTCTAGCAGCTGCATTTTGAACTAGCTGAAGTTTGTTAATAAGGTCAACAGCCCATACACTCTTGCTTTCACACACATACACTACAGCCAATTTAGCTTATTCAATTCACCTGTACCGCATGTCTTTGGACATATGTATATGACCGTCATCTTCACTGTATGCAAATTTATTAAAACAAATATAATAAAAAGAAATGGAGCCTATAACCACCTTCTTTTTTTTTTCCTTGAAAATGTGTAACATTAGGCTCACTGTGTGGTTTTGGCAATATGTGCTTAATGTCAGGCGATATGCACACAATAAAGATTATCAGAGGAAATGCATGATGAAATACAAAATAGCCATCTCTTTAGCTGAATATGATAATCAGTAATATGATAATCAGTAACCTATAATTTTAATAATCAATAATAATTATAAAAGTATAAAGTACAATATGTATATAAAATATAGGAAATAAAGGCAAGTAATTGGTCAAATGTGCGAAATCAGTGTAACCTACAAAGTTATTAACTTATCTTTGCCCTCAGACAAAACATGTTACCTGAGAACAAGTAGGATAATAGATTCAAAAGACTCGATAGATATAGGTCTACACAAGATGAATTATACATCTCGTTTAACAACTACAGAGAGATGAGATCCAGCAGCAGATTTGGGATGAACTGCTCAGAGCTCTCACTGACTGCCTGGATCTCAGACACGAGAATATGGAGAAGCAGCTATTAGTGCATGCCACAGTATGTGTATGGTCACGTAATGCACGTTTTCAGTGGTGTAGTGTGGACGGAGAGCTTTTCAGAAATGCTAGATGAAACACCAGTGTGAATGTGGATCAATTTCACTCTAAAACACCATTTTAAAACGAAAATCTAGTAGTGTGATATCATCAAAACAAAAAAGCTACAATTTTTTTCTTAAAGGTGGGGAGGAGTTACTCAATATGCTCCACCCTGTCTTCATGTCTCAGTTGAAACGGCATCACACTTCGAACAAAGCTGTGCATTTCAAAGCACTTCAGCAGACCTTTAAATGTAGTCTTTGATGTGATCTCTGAAGTCCTAAAACCTGGAAGATGTGAGTGCTCTTTGGTGACAGTGCATGATCCTTTTTCTTTTTTTTTTTTTTTTGGATAAGGGATGGATGGTTTTTACTCTGGGATTTCATTTACAGCCACAAGCTATGGAAAAACTTTGAATGTCATTCGGCCAGAACAGGTGACTGCAAAACCAGTGACCTTTACTCTTGAAAAGAATAGAGGAAACACATCAAACGAGAACTCGGAGCGTTTCCCCAGACAGCCGATGCGTTTTTGCAACATCTTAAGACTGTATTTTCAGCTTTAACCTGTGGAGTTCATCTCATGGGGATTTCATGTTGGTTAAGTTGAAAGAGGGTGCTTTAGCATCTTGCTTAAATATTAACATTTTGTGATTGAATAATGTTGTATGAGGGCGCCACAGTGGCGTAGTGAGTAGCACGTTCGCCTCACAGCAAGAAGGTCGCTGGTTCGAGCCTCGGCTGGGTCAGTTGGCATTTCTTTGTGGAGTTTGCAAGTTCTCCCCGTGTTCGCGTTGGTTTCCTCCGGGTGCTCCGGTTTCCCCCACAAGTCCAAAGACATGTGGTATAGGTGAATTGGGTAAGGCTAAATTATCTGTAGTGTATGAGTGTGTATGGATGTGTATAGATAGGTTGCAGCTTGAAGGGCATCCGCTGCGTAAAACAAATATTGGATAAGTTGGCGGTTCATTCCTCTGTGGCGACCCCAGATAAAGGGACTAAGCCAAAAAGAAAATGAATGAATGAATGTTGTATGAGCAGATGCGCTGTAGGAAGTCGAGTATCAGGGTCACTTTTTTAACACTGTTCTAATATTGAACACTCTGGCTATATTCAGTTAATTTTATGTTAACTTAAGTCTATTGTCCTTAGCATATGCAAGTATTATTGAGAAATCAGAAGCCCAATAATAGTTTAATAGTCGTTTGTCATTCATTTACCTTCGGCTTAGTTCCTTTATTCATCAGAGGTTGCCACAGCGGAATGAACCATCAAGCTACCCAGCATATGTCCACACAGCGGATGCCCTTCCAGCCGGAACCTAGTACTGGGAAACATCCATACACACTCATTCACACATGTACTGTCACCAGGGCCGGCCCTGTACATTTGGGGGCCCTAAGCAGAATAATTTTGGGGCCCTATCTTGCTCTAAATAGTATTGCCATTGCAAACCAGCCCACAATGGTTATATTGCTTATTAAAAACAATCAATAAAACAGAAAAGTAAAGCAAGATTTCATTCATTCATTCATTTTCTTTTCGACTTAGTCCCTTTATTAATCCGGGGTCGCCAAAGCAGAATGAACTGCCAACTTATCCAACATTTTTGTTTTATGTAGCAGATGCCCTTCCAGCTGCAACCCATCTCTATAGATTAGATTTAATTTCGTTTTGTTTTCACGGTCCAATTTGCAAAATAAATCAGGTATATAAATGGGGCAATGAAGCAAAGGCCATGGTGTGTTGTGGGGGGCCCCCTAGTGGCCGCGAGGCCCTTAGTAGTTTGCTTATGGGAGGGCCAGCTATGACTGTCACAATCACCAGCGATCTAATCCTTGTGACTCGCTAGTAAAAACAGATAAAAACAAATCCGCCGTTACTTGGGCTACAGATCCAGTCATGCATCACACACTCACACCTGTTCCGGTTGTCCGCTGATTGCTGACACACACAGCTGAAGCTGTTCAGAACTGATTACATGGACTTTAAAAGCAGCACAGAAACACACACATTAGTTGCTGAGTCTTGTTTATCTGTTTGTGAACATTACGACGCATTTTCTTGCCTTGCCGTGTTAGACCCTTGCTTTGTTGTTTTGTTTATGTTGTCTGTTGCGTGCGTTTTGACCATCCACATATGACCACCACTCTACATGACCTCTGTATGACCACCACACATTTGCCTGTACTGTACATCTGTTTGCCCTTGTATTGACCGTTTCTTGCCTGACCATTCTATGTTGAATAAACCTGAGTTTGGATCCTAGTCAGCATCTCCCTCACATTACACAGACTCTACGGCCAATTAAGTTTATTAAATTCACCTATAGCGCATTTCTTTTGACTGTGGTGGAAACCGGAGCACCGGAGGTAACCCACACCAGCACGGGGAGAACATGCAAACTGTGAGCCTTTAATAGTGGTCTCTTACTTTTTTTTCCAAGGCTGTAGATTGGATCATCTATTTTAAGTCTAATTGTGAACAATGTTATTGTTAACTGAACTTATACCTATTAAAGTTGTTGACAATAATTAAATAATGAGGACCTTATAAATTGTAGTGACAAATTATTGTGGAGAAAAGGGGTCAGTTATAACTTGTTGGGTTTTTTTATTAGGAGAAAATAAAGAGTTTGTTAAGCCAAAAGTAATTATTAATAGTGAATGTATGTTCCTCATCAACATGTGTTGCCATAAAAACAGAAGCTGTGGAAAATAACTGAAATAATATTGCAGTAAAAATGTGAATGAATCTAAACAGAAACATTTTCAAGACCAATAAATAGGTAACTAAACAAAAATCACAAAACATCATTATACTTTACTGATTATCACTTAAATATGATTTATATGCATGCATTGCTTAGCATAAATTAGTATTTTGAACATTTTATTTTATTTTTATCCATTTCTCAGTGAATGTATGTTTTGGTTCACTGAACAAAAAAAAAACAACAATTATATTTCTTAAATTATTATTTTAGTTACTGAATATTTTTTAGAAATAGATATGT
>CAIGQQ010028286.1:2359-15157 GCA_903798035.1 Danio albolineatus
AGAGAGAGAGAGAGAGAGAGAGAGAGAGAGAGAGAGAGAGAGAGAGAATATGCAATGGTGCTGTGTGTGTGTGTGTGAATGAGAAACAGCTGGGTGTTTTTTGGGAGGCATATTTAATCGCTATACATTTTACATTCCTCCTCGTCCCAATATGTACCTGTCATGTGTACAGAAACAATGCTGACATGATATATGAAACACAATCAGTAGTTGGCAAATATACCGGGTGGATTTGTTTGTATATATACTTTTGACATTGAAAGTGTCAGTGCCTCACCAGCCACAAACCTCACCGCACATCACTGCTTCAACAGTTTCTTTATATGAGAGTAATGAACTAACAGAAATCAGGAAAGTCCGAGCAAGAAACAACTGCCACAAATGAGCAGATTAAACTAGTACTCCATATATATAGTGATGTTTACTCAGAATGGACTGACATTGTGCTGTTTAAACCTTCATTAAAACACTTAATCAATCGGAACTTTAATCAGTCGGTTTATATCTGTGTAAACGCTTTTAAACAAACCTTTTTCCAGTTGATCACAGCAAAGTTGATCACAGAGCAGGAGCGGCGCAGCCTTATGACGTTTTTCTTCTTCTTCTGGAGTTTTATCTGGCGGTTTAACTTTAACTTTAAGGTGCATTTTCCGCCACCTACTGAATTGGAGTATGGAGCGCAACATGGTTGGAGATCTTGTTATTAGCAACGAAATACTACATAGATGTAATAATCGGGCTATATATATATATATAAAATTCAATATCTTCATAAATCTTAATTATTAAAAAGGGGAATATCTATAATGCGTGATTCTTTACTTTGTATAAATGTTTTTGTTAACTGTTATAAAACTGCAAGAAAAAAGAGGATTCCAGCATAAAGGAGACATTTATTGATAATACATCTCTCTTTATACCATAATATACATGACACGTTTGATCTTTCTTACTTCTAGGTAACTGGAGTTTTTTACACCATGAAATTATAATCAGTTATTAAATATAAGCGTTATTATATTTTATATTCGAGAAAACAGCAGCTCCTCCATTCAGTTGCGTCTGTTTACAGCACACATACAAACATACAGAAGTTAGTCAAACTGAGAATCAAAGTTGCTCTTCTTTATATACTCAAAAGATACCGTTACAGGGACCAAAATCCTTAAGAGAATTAATATTATTATTATTATTATTATTATTATTATTATTATCTTCTACAGCGCTTCACGGAAATCGCGCACTGCAGCTGAATATGGCGGCGCGGTGGCGTTGCTGTCAGTGGCGTTCTAAATAAGAATGTGTTCGAGAAACGATGACGTTGATTAACTAGTGTGAGCTGCATTAGTGTCTGACCATCGCTGACATTAGCGGTGTGTAAAGATCTTTCTAAAAGTATCATTTTAGGTTATTGCAGACTTGGATCCAGGCAGTTTTACTCCCCTGTTGTTCCTGATGCGTCCAGTAGAGGGGATAAAAGATACATGGACAAATAATAGATTAGAAGTCAACTCTTACAGATTAGTAAATTTGTAAAAAATTTACAATAAATATATTTATTTATTGTATATAAATATATTTAAGGCTTTATATATATATATATATATAATATAACTATTATCAGGTATAAATTCTTTATAATCAGTTAGATCTAAAATAATCTAATATTATTGCTAATGTGACGTCCTTGCATAAAACCTGATTGACCTTCATCTATAATTGTATCTAAACATAACTTGATCCTTTGGGCGAAAATATGAGCAAACAATTTATCATCATTATTAATTAAAGTTAAAGGTCTCCATTTGTCAAGAAGCAGGCGATCCTTATTGGGTTTCGATAACAGTGTAATTAAGCCTTGACACAGAGATGGGGGAAACATACCAGCCTCTACAGCTTCCTTAAAAACTAATAATACAAATTCTGAAATATAATCTTTAAAACCCTTATAAAAGTCACCTGTTAGGCCATCATTTCCTGGGGATTTATTATCTTTTAACTTACTCATATTCTTTTGGAATTCTTCAAGGCATATATTTTGGTCGCAGATTTCTTTTTCTGTTTCATCAAAACCCTGTGTGAAATGTAAGCAATTTAATATAAGCAAGTAAGTTAAAATTTTGTTCATTATTTTGTTCAGAGTATAGCTTTTTATTAAATTTCTTCACAAAATCTGATATTTTATGAGGGTCTTCTAAAATCTGCTCAATAATTTTAAGTTTATATATACAGTTATAGTTATCTAAGTTATGAAAACCTAAAAAACGTATCAGAAGACATCGTCAAAGCAGTGACGTCAAGGCAACAACCATCAACCAATGAGATCATTACATTATCATTACATTAAATGTGGGCCAGATCTGGGCTGTAAGGAATTTTGCTACCTGTAGAACTTATATTTTTTTTATTATGCAAAAAATAACACTTTTTTTTCACAGAAGATACATTATGAATTAGAAAGTTGTGATCGAGTTATTTTGCGTTCTTGCAGTCCGGTAGCAACTCTCACAACCTGGTACTGGGCTGTGAGCCCTGGTCTACACTACAAAACAGTTACTGAAAATCTTAACCTTTCTTTTCACTAACTTGATATGTATTCAATATCAAAAATTTTATTAAAAAAGAAAAAGGAGCTCACACTTAGCTGATAATTGATAATAAAGCGTGTTTGGCATGCTGTCCTGGGAGAGAGCCCTGGGCTCATAAGATCCTCGAGCTCTGGGCTCCCTCCTGTTAACAGGGCGAGAGGGGAGTTTGAGCTCAGGTAGATCTCGATGAACTCCCCCGACTTGTTTCTGGCTAATGACAGATAAACGGATGGCTAAACAGTGCTAATTACTGGGCTACCGTGTCACCCAATCTAGAAAAAAAGGAAAGTATAGGGGTGGGAGGGAAGATTCTTCAAGACGAAGATAACTGAGGTAAGAAACTCTGGTTATCTATAGTGAGTCAGAAATCATCTGATTGGTGAATCATGTGTAAGCTAATGTGGGACTAGCTGTGGACAATCATAAGCTTGTGATCCTTTCAAAATTAATTTAAAAATAAAGTTCATGTGAATGAACAGCCAAACTACACAAAAAAGCTGCCGTTTTGAATATACCTGTGTTTGTGTGGACAAGGTCTCAATTTTGAGGACTCTGCTCTCCTATGTGACGCTTCATGTGAGTGTTGAGGCTGCTTTTATGTTTAAAGTCCTTTCCACACTCACTGCATCTAAAACGATCCGCTACTGAGTGATTCTCTATGTGTTTCTTAATAGAGTCTTTGCGTGCGAGACTCTTTCCACACTGATCACATGTGAACACTATGGTTCCAGTGTGACCATCCATGTGGTTCATGAGGCTAGCTTTGGTTGTGAAGCTCTTTCCACACTGATGACATGGAAACAGCTTCTCTCCGGTGTGACTTATCATGTGGTAATTGAGTGTGCACATTTGTGTGAAACTTTTACCACACTCTGTGCATGTGTAAGGTTTCTCTCCAGTGTGAATCCTCATGTGGATGCCAAGGTTTTGTTTTTGAGGAAAACTTTTCCCACACTGTGTGCAAGTAAAACTTCTCTCTCCAGTGTGAGTTCTCATGTGAACATTAAAGTTTGACCTTTGACTGAAACTCTTCCCACACTGTTTACAGCTGAAAGGCTTCTCTCCAGTGTGAATTCTCATGTGGACTTTAAGGCTTTGATTTCGATTGAAACTGTTTCCACATTGACGACAAGTGAAATTACACCTAGATTTGGATTTCCGACGTCTTCCGCATGATGAAGTCTTTTTAGTCAGTGTGGGTTTTCCATCAGTCGTTATGTCTTGGTGTTTCTTTTTCACTTCATTCCATTGATGAGTCTCTTCTTTCAGCACCATCAGATCTTAAAAAAGAAGAAAAAAAAAGTTAACTTTAGTATGAAGGCACAAAGTGAGAAGCATGAAATAAATGTTTTCACCCAAAAATTCACCCATAGTGTTTTCACTCATGACTCTCCGTCATGTGGTTTTAAACATTTCCTTTCTTCTGGAACACAAAATGAGCCAGCATTTTTTCAAAATCTTTTGTGTTCAACTGGATACACAAACTTATAAAGGTTTAAAACCACACGAGGGAGAGTAAATGGTGAGTGTAGAGGACCTTTAAAATGTTCAATCACTGACACTTCTACCTCTATCCAGTAGAGGGTGCTGTTTTCTTGAATCAGGGCTGAGTGAGTGTAAACATTGAAGTCTTTGGTAAAGTGATTGGTGCTACATAAGGAAAATCAGGACTTTGGAGTGCTCTTTGTGAAAACGAATTCAAAGGCAGACAAAAAGGGTTTTCCCACTTTTAGCTCCTGGATGACGAAGGGCACAAGGTACTGTTTATATTTTAATCAGTGAAATTTGAAAGACTTTTGTCTATCGGGAAAGTTTATGGTTTGTTGACAGTCTTTTGGTTAACGTTTAATTGTTGTTAGCACATATATATAAGGATTTTGAATATCAGTGATATCCATATTATTTGTTAGTTTTGTACAAAAGGCATGTCTTTTATTGTTACTAATATTTTCTGATAACTTGCACTACAAATAGGACATTAACGGCCATTGGGCTCTTTATTTTGGCCATTTCATGTTTTGGAATTATCTCTCTGAAAATAAGATCACCAGTTGTACTCAAATTAATTAATTGTTAAAGCTGTTTATGTTGCAGTCTAATAGGACACTGTTGTGATTCATAAAGTCATAAATGCTTTATCTGCATTAAATATTGTCATTGTTAGTGTTCTTAAAACAATTCAAATTATTTAGACTTATTTAGACACTACAGTTAGGCAAGTTTATATTTCATGCCTGTACAGTGAGACTGTAAATGTGTATTTATCAGTTTATTGGCTTATGAGCATTTGTTTAACACAATTTCAAGGATATCTTTAATGAGTATTGTTTGTTTCTTTGTTTCTTTTATTCAGCCCTTTTGATAATTTATTTTTAAGAATAGAACACTTTATAAACATCAGCCCCTGAGAGTAAAGTGCATCTGTTCAGCTGGGAATGCTACAGTGAGGCTATTTTCATTTCTGTGTGAACAATCCCTTTAAACCACAGGTCTCAAACTGGATTCCTGGAGGGCCACAGCTCTGCACAGTTTTGCTCCTACCCTAATCAAACACAGTTGTGACAACTAAACAAGGAGTTTCAGACTTTTGCTTTAAAAGGTTCCTATTATGAACCTTTTCTACAAGATGTAAAATAAGTCTTTGGTGTTCCCAGAATGTGTCTGAGGTTTCAGCTCAAACTCAGATCATATACCTTGCAGAATATTTAATTTTGGGGTCAGAGGAAAACCAAGCTCTGTTTGTGCCTGTGGCTTTAAATGCAAATCATCAAATGCACTCGCTCTAGATTACTGGTGTTGTGTTCCCTCTTGTGTATCTTCCACTGGATTTGCTTGGAACTTGCAAGTGTGCATAATTCACGCTTATAATAGTATTTGCATTATTGTATATAACTTATGTAAATGTTTCCCAGTACTGGGTAACAGCTGAAGGGCATCTGCTGTTTAAAACATATGCTGGATAGGTTGGTGGTTCATTCCGCTGTTGAGAAACTTTTAAAGTATTTTGGAGCAGTAAACATACGCCACCGTGGCACCCAACAAATCAAATATTTTAGATATTTCTTGGCAAAAGATTTTAAATATTGTGTAAAAACAAGCAAGCTTTACTTGTGTCCATGCATTTTTTTCCAACATAAACTTTCTTTAAAATAATAATTTTAAAAAATGAACAAATGTTTCTAGGCAGCACAGTCAGGGCTGCAAGATAGATTTAATTTAGTATTCTTATTATTAAAATATATCTGAATGAGGATCAAATGACTGAGTTGGTCTTTGAGAATGAAAATCAACCTGTTTGTTCCTGCGGATCTTCATGTTTGACTCTGAATGTTTCTTCAATCTTCACATCTTCACTCTCCTCTTTAATAAACGCCATCTTTATAACAGTGTGGAGATCAGTCGCTTCAGCAGGAGTTTTTCTCTGCGTTTGGACACTTTATCCTGTTCAAAATGAACAAAACAATAAAAATGTTCAGTTTAAAATAAATAAAACGATGAACAGAAACAAAATAACTTCTCTTCAACACTTGCTTCAACAGTTTCTTTATATGAGAGTAATTAACAAACAGAAATCAGGTAAGAAACAGCTGCCACAAATGACCATTTACATAAGTTATATACAATAATGCAAATAGTATCAAATTTCAATCTCAGGAATTCATTTGATGGATACACTTCATTAATCATTTTAAAGTGAAGCTCTTTCATTTTGGGGAGAATCGGATATGAAATGTAACTTGTTCTTATTTTTTCTAATTCCTGTGAATTAAATTCTTTAAAAACAAAATTAGGTCTGAGCTGATCTCCTCAGCTAAACCCAACCATCATTTCGCACTAAAATGTAGGAAAGAGAACAAATTCAAATGAATTAGCCACTAAATCATAAAAAGTAACAAATTGCCGTGAGATATCGTTAGCAAATGACATTGAACAGCCCTTTAGATAAATTCATCATGAGCATGAACAAGTTGACCAGGTACTTCTTTAAAACAAATACAAAGATTAATTTAGTCAAAGATTAATTTCGAGATAAATAAAGACTGTTACAATGTGAAATATTACCATTTTAAATAACCGTGTCATTGTCTTAGAAGACCACAAATGCATTGGAGAATATTTGAGATGAGGCTGAATCAAGGAAAATGCTAATATGTGTTGCACATAGTAAATGTGTTTGAGTTTTTGTGATGTCAGAGCGCCATCTGTTGGTTGATGTTGGTAGCAGAGGAGTGTTACCTTCAGTTTCACTTTCAGTTTTGGTTTGTTAGCAACAGGCATAACGATGGGTCATTGACCTCTTACTGCAAGTGTTAAAACATCGTGCTAATGCCAAATATTTTTGATTTGTAAAACTGCTCATTTATGGCGGCTGAATTCATCGAGATAACATTATTATGTGATGATATGACACACTGCACAAGATGTATGTGAGAGTAAAAGATTTATTTGTGTTCCACATTTTTACAATAAAAATGATCAAGAGAAAAAGGGACAAATCTTCAAACTGCATCTGTGGTTCTTTATGCCTTTATGTTGCTGGCTGAATATCTAGGCAGCCAGTCTTAGTAAGGCCAGTATAAACAGTTTACTTACTTAATGTCATTTTAAATGTAATGTATTCTCATTTTTTCAACTATGATCAGATGTTGTTGGTTGAAAAACACTAACAATGATTATTACAATTTTTAAAAAGAAAGTTCAAAATAATAGCTTGTATCTGCAATTTTTAATCACATGGTTTATTAATGACATTTATATACATTAAAAAATCTTGAGCTTAAACTTGAGCTTTGACCCCTACTTTGAAGTTACTGTCCTCTGTATTTTTTTTTTGTGTGCAAAAAAGTGAGAAGACGTGCCAAGGCAAAAAGCCGCAACTTCCACATAATCAATATCGCTGATTAACATTTACTAAAAACAGCACCACCTGTAGTGTCCAGTAATCAAGCTATTTTTATTTGGAGGATTGACAGTTACTTAAAGCCATTTGCTTATTGCTATCCTGTGCTTTGGTTGCATTTGCATATTAATTTCAAAATGTAATAATACACAATATATAATTAGTTTCTGTAATTTGAAATTAATTGTTTACACAATTATAATATTTTTATCTCTGTATTGTAATATGTTACACTACTTTTACATTAATTTTGAGTTCATTTTCGATATCATAGGTATGACCAAGTTATCTAGCCTGTATATCTGTGCTTCCTAAACTTTTTTTCAGAGTGGCATACTGATTTAACATCCTTTTGCATTCCCTCTTCCACTTAGACTGCAGTCACTTTCCCCATTAGGCACAATATTTGCAATTAAAATTTTTTTTTCCATTGAATTCTTTGCCTTTAAATGAATTATGTTTCAAATAGAAATATTAAAAAGAAAAATATGCAACTAAATAAAGTAATCCATGCATTAACTAAAACCGCCTGTAGTTGGTGGTAAGACACTGTCTTATGACATTTATTCAGTAACAAAGCAACGGTTGTATTTATGAATAAGTCCATGAATCGACTCTCACAAAGAGTAACCCAGCCTAGCCTAAAGAACGACTGGCCCGATGTAAACGCCAGCAGGTTGGAATAATGATTAATCTTCTTGTAGATTAAACAAGACTCTGTCGTCACTTAATGCTGTGGATTTCATTGGGTTACAAGAAAAGGTAGGAAATGGTTTTAACTGTGAACTGTGCTGATTTTATGTGATCACGCTACAAATTTAACACTGTCACAACATTTCAGTCAACTAACTTACTAGTCAATAGCTCCCGACTAATAGCAACTAGTTAATTGCCCCAAACTGCAAAAATATGGAAAAATACGAATTATGAAGAAAAAAATAACAGATATGCTATAAGAGGTGTTTTTTTCAGACATAGATAACTGCAGACCAGGTTTTACTTTGCCTTCAGTGAATTATTATATTTTTCCTTACTATATAGGCAGTAAAACAGGCAACAATTTTGCTTTTGAACTAAAAAGCACAGCACATCACGGCATAATGGAGAAATTATAAGCATGTTATTATTATTATTAGACATTTGTCTGGACATATTTCCTATTCAAACTTATAAATTAAACTTAAGTGCCTGATAGCTCATCCCTTCCGCTACATGATCAAAACTGCCACTGTTGAGTGAGTGAAGTGTCCAACAGTCCACACTTCTTTTTAACGGTTAAATAAGTGCATTATCCTGGAATTTAAAGTGCACCTAATCATTTTAGAATAAAAGGATATTTCATTGTGAGCGCACTTCTTCCACTATTTACACTACAAAATGTATAAGTATGCGATTTTGGACTTACCAATAGACATCACAGACAGCCCTAACCGCTGTTTTCCAGTATTTTTTAGATAAATGTCCACTGATGCTCTTGTGAGTCTCCCTCTTCTGCCTGCTCTCTCCATTACCTGAAAGAGAAAAACCTGATACAGACCAGGCCTAATGAACAATCTATACCAACCACTCCATCTTGGAAGGACGTCTGTCGATTCACCCGTCCGTCTGCTATTTAAAAATAAATTCCTGACCATCCAGTCATTGCTGAGGTGTGTGATTCCTTTTTTCTCTCCATGTGGTCCATTCCGATCTGTAAAATACAAAAGAAAGATGTGAAGTCATTAATTTAGCCTTATCTCCCATTGTCTCCAGTCTGGTTCTGTTCTGACACTAACAATATTTTGCAACTATAAATAAATACTCTATCAGTGTTCAGCCTTTTCACTAGTAAAGAAAAAACTAAACTCCCTATACACCGTCAGTGTTGATTCTTGGATATCAGTTTGCTTACGTCTCCTGTGTCTTCCCTGTTTGTCCTAGTGTGGTGTCTCCTGGTTTCTCGTCAGGTCCTCATCCTGTTTGCCTGTATCTCCAGTCTCCAAGCCTGCAGTCAAATATCCAGTTTACGTTCATGGACGTTTAATCGGCATCAATATACTCACCTGCCATGCTGTAAATAAACATGGTTTATATTATTCACCTGAACCCCATCTCCTCTGTGACACTTATTGTCTAAAAAATTAAATTGTATAATTTTAAATGTTTTTTTTTTTTGGAAACTTACTCCATTGTTCAGTCTGTTAAAGCAGTTTACCTGCTTCCTGAGCTCCAGATCTTCAAGTATATCTCCACCAAGTCTCCTTCTCCTGCTCCACTTCAATCTGCAAAAAACAAAAACAAAGACAGCCCTAACAAACCCTTCCAAATCATGAACATGCTGCACGTATGAATTGATAAATCACATATGAATTGGTCAAAAAGTGCATTTATAATCACTAGCTTTTCTGACACACACACTGTAAATGATGCGCTGTAAGCAGATCTAATCTCTAATTTAAATATGTAAATGTAATCCATATATTTATGTTAATGTTCAGATTTTAAGGGGGAGAGCAGGGATAGTTGAAACATAATCTCTACAAGCAGGAACTAGTTACAGATCAGTTGATTCACTTCACACATGCTCATATTAGTTCTCATAGCACATATGAAAGAGTAGAGTCCCGTGACAGACACAGCAGATATTAGACGGGAAAAACTACATTTCAGCTAAGAAAGTCATATTTTTACTTGAATTACTTTTGAGATAGCAGTGCCTGATTTGTAGTTAAACCCATGTAATGTGTGTGTCTGTGTGTGGATATATTTAATCCACATTGTTGGTGAGAATGTTTGAGCTGTGAGCTGTAAGGAGAACAGATTCATGGCCACATAACGCTGGGTCAGTTGTAACAACAAAACTCCTGCTGTAATTTCTCTGTCATTTAATAGCAAACACTTGTAGCTCAAGATCTCAAAGATATGTAGAGAAATATAATAGAAGTACAACTATCGCCAGTCTCCCTCATACAAATATGTCATATGTACATGCAGCATATATTTCAAAATAGATCAAAAGTGGTTTATATATGATATGAATATGATGACTTATAAAATTATGATGTCCAATCTACATTTCCAGGTTTTGATGAATATAGGCTACTATATGCTAATACTTTACCTTGAAGTACAGCATATTATTTACTTATTTTTTACCTTTTACTAACAGTTACAATTTTTAAACACATTTTTATTTAAACATAAGCACAGTACAGTGTTAATGTTCAAACTATTTATAATGTTTAAAGTAGCTGACATTATTATTATGAATAAATATGACTTGCTTTTGAACTATGCAGAGCTGTAGCTGATTAATTAGGTCTACTACGCTACTATATTTGGATGCCAGTCATTAGATATGGTACTTGGAGAGACAAATTCTCTCTGAGGCGAAAATGTTTGAGAACCACTGATCTGTACCAAACACCAACCTCTTTATCGTGGAAAGACGTCCATCGATGCACCAGTCCATCTGGATAAAAAATAAAAGAAATTCCAGACCATCAATTTCCAGTCTCTGCTGAGGTGTGTGATTCCCTTTTACTCCATGTGGTCCATTCTAATCTGTAAAATACAATAGAAAGATGTCAAGTCATTAATTAAACGGAATATCATTCTTTGGAAGTTTCATCTACCATTGTCTCCAGTCTGCTTCTGTTCTAACACTCACGAATAATATTTCACAGCTATAAATAAATACTCTACAAGATGACAATCTATTAACTTAGAATAGATAAATGTGCTACAAGAATTATTAGATAGTGATATACAAATGAATGAAACATACAAACAACATCTTTCAGTACAACATACATCTTTCTGACAACATAACAAATGACAAAAATAACATTCTACGATTATAAAAAGGCTACTAAAGAATACAACAGAATACACAAACTATAAAATATGTACGTATATATAAAATTCTAAAATTAATAATATAGCAATCTCCAATTCTAACCAACATTCAGTAAAATCTACAGTCTAAGCAACAACAACAACAACAGAAAAAGACGTGGAAAACTAATATAATAATCTGAAACGAGATGACAGAGAGAAATACTCAAATCTTTAGTGTCCTTCAGTAAAAGCACGTCGAAACAACCAAATATAATAACCTACAATGATACTTTTAGAAAGATCTTTACATACCGCTAATGTCAGCCAGGGTCTAATGCGGGTCCCACTCAACGTCTTCTTCTTCTTCTTCTTCTTCTTGTTTTATGGCGGGTGGCATCCAACTTTAAGGTGCATTACCGCCACCTACTATACTGGAGTGTGAACCGGAATGGTTATGAGACTCAAATTATATTTATTATATCTATTATATTCTATATATTAGTCCAGTTTCCCTTAAAAATAAAATTAAATAATTATAGTTCTCTGTTTGGCTGAGTATTTGATTTGTTTCTATTGTTTCCTGTTGTATCTTCCTGAAGATTTTCCTTTCATTATTATATTTCTGGCATTGACTTAATACATGATCTATCGATTCTTCTACCTGACAAAAATCACATAACCCAGTAGGATGTTTCCCGATGACATGTAGGGTATTATTTAATCTAGTATGCCCTAGTCTTAATCTAGAGATTACATTATCCTCCAATGTACTTCTCCTTATTCTCTTCATCTTTCCTACTTTCTTTTGAATGTTAAAAAGATGTCTTCCAGTTTTTGCATTGTTCCACTTACTTTGCCATTTAATACTGATTTTATCTTTAATAATTGCTTTAATCTCCTCTTTACTGAATGACATCTCCCTAACATTCTCCTGTTTTATTGCATCCTTTGCAAGTGAATCAGCCATTTCATTGCCTTTAATTCCCTTGTGAGCAGGAATCCACATAAAACTAATTACTATATTAATCTTATTAAGCCTGTATAGTACTTCATATATTTCAATAATTAAGTCTTGTCTGCTTTGAGATGAAAATGATTGAATTGACAGTAATGCTGCACTGGAATCCGAGCAAAGAATTATTTTATTTCTTGGTTTCATTTGTTCTACCCAGTGTAGTGCTGTTGCTATTGCTAATAGTTCCACTGTATAAACTGCCAGGTGGTCTGATGTTCTCCTATTTACTGATATACCCAAACATGGGATGGTAAATGCATATGCTGTTTTTCCATCTGAGTTTTTAGATCCATCTGTATAAATTGCTATATAGTTCTGATATGCTTGGATTCTTTCCTCTACCAACATTACTATGTTTCTTGCTTCTTTAACTGTACACCTACTTTCTAACAAACTTAGATCAACACTTGCTGAGTGAAATAACCATGTGGGCGTAATTGATATTGGGACTGTTGGCGTGATTGGTTTTTGGATTA
>CAIGQQ010028287.1:0-12487 GCA_903798035.1 Danio albolineatus
TTTTTAACCCTTATAGCAGATGAATCCTTCTGCATGTGTCTGAAATGTATGATGTCTGGTACTAAACAAAAGCTAGTAATTTTTGCAATACATTGGTGTAAATAAAAAACTAGTATCAGAAACAGTATTTTTCTTGTAACATTTGATGTAAAATAGCAACGAACTTACAAGATATTTTACCACATGAAATTACCAAGCAGTTTATTAAAGACTTACCCTGAGCATAATGGTACGGGGTGTGGGCCCGCCCTCCATGGCAACGCCTCATTGGAAGACAGTGCCATTGGGATGGATCAAACCATCACTTAAAAACCTACTGCAATAGTAAAGGCCCGTGCACACCGAGTCGTTTTTTGCTCACGTTTTCGGTCAACATTTGGCGCCTCGTGACTAAAGGGCGCTGATGTGATTGTGCACACCAACGCACAAAACGGCAGGCATAAAAGCGTCATTTTTAAAGGAACGCCTCATGCTCGTTTTTTTGTTTTGACGCCCCACATCAAAACCTTCTCCACCAATCAGATCGGCACTTTTGTTCACGTGTATGGAGCCACTGAAGTTACAGTAAACACCCCTTAGATGCACTCAAGCGCAAAACTATTAATGCGAGCGCAGATGCCCAGAGGCAATATGAACATTGAGCTGCTAATTGCACTAGTGAACAATAATAATTTCATAATCACTAGAGCTGCTACTTGAACCATCCATGCTTTGCCGATCGCAACAACAAGCGTGTAAACTTCCTCTTCTTCTGTGTAACAAGCAGGTGTCAGGAGCTTGGCGCCACCATGTGCGCCATTTAACGTCAAGGAGTGATTTTGCATGCTTTTCTGCTCGACAGCAAAGAAAAATTGCTTGGGCTTGAATGCGGAAAAACATCTCGAAAAACGCAGACGATAAACGCAAACGAAAAGCGTCCCGGTGTGTACGAGCCTTAAAACTTAGCTTTTTGCATTAGCTCGCTCATGCTCGCTGCTGCTCTCTGCCCCCTCTCGCCTTGCTCTCGGACACTGCACCGCCACACAATCGGGTCGCAAAAAACTTTCAGGAACGCTGTGTTTCGTCGAGGCCAGTCAGCGAAGAAAACACAAACAAATGTTGTCTCTTGCTGTTCTGGTGCAAACTGATCTTAAGCAGTTAAAGAGAAGCCAAATCTCTGCTTTTGTGGTTTCTCAGGTGTGATTCTAAGATCTAGTAATAACAGCTAAATTTAATTTGGGACGGTTGTCAACTCATTTTGCACAAGCACCAGAACTGAGAACCACTGCTCTGAGGTACTCAAAATAACAAACTATCATACTCAAAATGAATTGCTTTCCTAAAGTTACTTCTCTTCTTCAGTATTTCCCTGTAAATATTTCTTTACAATGTTTAAAACAGTTTGATAATTTAGTCAATTAATTTATCTGGAACAATAAGCACCCTAGGTTGCGCAGGAGTACATCGCAACAGCCAGTTGATAAAAAAAGGGTTGGGGCTTCCTGAGCATTTGTTTCATTCTTAGGCCTTCAGTCCGAGACATCTGGCGCACTGGTTCATCCCTCCTGAGAGAGGTCCATCATGGTTTATGGTTGAACAAGCCATCCTACTTCCCCATCCACCACTACAATGTCTATCCATCCATCTATTTATTAATTTTATTTTGTAAATGTGTTATTTTTTAGGCTGATTTGAAAAATATAATTTTTACTGATAGAATTTTAGGTACTAAAAGGTACTTTAGAGTTTTATGTGTCTATCTCCAGTATGGAGGAGAGTCCTTACCCCAGATGGAGTTCAAGCATCTATCTATTTTTTTTTTCATGAGGAATGGAATGTGAGATTAAAAGATGGATCAGTGCAGCGGCAGCAGTAATGCAGTTGATGTGATTGTCTGTTGTGGTGAAGGAGCTGAGACGAAAGGCAATGTTTTCAATTTACTGCTCAGTCTAGGTTCCTACTCTCACCTATGGTCATGACTGAAAGAACAAGATCTCGGATACAACCGGACACATTTTACAGTGTTATGACCCGCTTGTTTGAGTTGCACCATAAAAGAGAGATGAGCCAACAAAATAGCCTGAATGCAAATTATTTATTATAAAATGCAACTCATTGAACAATCAAAGCAACCAACAAATGTCTAGAGATAATAATGAAGATAAAGAACTTAGGATATAATCACAAGAACATTTTAACAACATGATACAAGTAATACAAAACCATAAGGTTAAAGAGTCAATGAGATGGCAGGTCTTGACATGAGGAGTCCTGAGCAGCCACAGCGTCCTGGGTAGCTTGCACAGCAACTTGTATATCCCCATTGATGAGTAATGCAGGCATCCAACCAGGATTTACCACATACTACAATCTGGAGTCTTGGGATCATCACAGTGTATTAGTATTGTAAAACTTAATACCTGTAGCTCTGCCTAAAACATAAAATATTCACCAAGTTTGTATTCTACTCAAAAAAGTAAATGTAGTAAACTAGAGAGAATCTTGCAGCTTTTATTTTACTAATAAAAGCTGCAACACAGGACAATTGAATGGGCTTTCTAAACTTGAGGCCCTGGTATACTGCAAACTAACCTGCTGGAGTTCCACCTTCTTTGATGTGCGGTGTCTTCCCAGTGATTTGTTTCTCATTCAGGGAGGCAGACAGAGAACATCATCCAAAACAACACTAGCTACATTAATACACTGAAGAGTGGAGTACAGATGTATCCGCACCTGTACAACCTGTACAATCACTTGCAAAGAGATTTTAAGCCGCAGAGGTGCTGTTTGCCAGATGTTTATAAAACTGTTCTTCTCTCAGCCGCCATCATTGTGTTTACGGTAAAGCGAGGAGTGCAACACATTTACAACCCCACTTACTGCAGTGTAGGAGTGTTGGAAAACAGTATACCGTCACTCAGCCTTTACAAACATTATTCAGACATGAAACATCCTGCGCACATGAGAAAAAGTTTTGCTGCACAAATGTCATGTGTGCAACTTTTTGTCCATGTGTTTCTTAAGCTGCGCCGAATGAGCCAAACTCTGTAGACACTGATCAGATCTGTACAGTTTCTCTCCAGTGTGAATCCTCTTTTGTGTTTACAGATGTGTTAACTGATTAAACCTCTTCTCACAGTGTGAACACTTGTACGGTCTCTCCAGTGTGAATTGTCTGGTGCAGTTTCAATTTTGGAGCTGTAATACAAGTCTTCTTACGCTCAAAGCACATATAGGCCCAATCCCAATTCTATTTTGTACCCCTACCCCTTGGCCCTTCCCCTTCCCCTTGGCCCTTACAACCGAGGGTTAAGGAGAAGGGCTTCTAAACTTACCCCTAAGAATTGGGACAGCACTTTAACACCTGCACACGTCATCATATGTCATCGCGATCTCTTGCTCCATATGAGATCAGACGATCACGACTGCTGTAGTTATTCCAGTTGTGTTATTGTTTGGTGTTTATCTTCAGGAAATCACTAAAGGCGTATATTATGTTATCATAACGATCTAATGTGGCAACAAGATCATAACTATACTGTGCATTTACTTCGTGGCCATACTCATCTATGTAAACACACGAAAACAACATTAACATTATAGCAGACACTGTAAAAGCTCATTTCCAGACACTAGACATTACTGACAGGGTATTCGAGTGTCATCGAGTGTCAGAATGTTCTGGGACGGCTGTACTGGAGTTATGATTATGAATTATAGATCGCGAAAATTAGCGGGTTTTTTTGCGTTTTTTTTTTTTTAAAACCATGATGGTAAAAGATGAACGCGGTTATGAATATATTAAAACATGTGTTTGTTTTTCGTAAAAATTCGTAATAATGACAAAAAAATACTAATTTGTGGATCTCCTTACTTACGGGTTCAGCTATCCTGCCTCTGAGGCAGGTGAATTCTGGGAAAATATCTTACCCCTCCGTTTTAAGTGTGGTCCTGAAAAATCTTCGTTCGAAGGGGTGTATAGCCCTTGCCCTTAGCCCTACTCCTTCAAGCTAAAGAGAATTTGGACACCCCTACCCCTTGACGTGAACACTGAAAACGAGGGGTAGGGGTAAGGGGAAGGGCTACGGGGGAGAATTGGGATTGGGCCATACTCTTTCACACCAGTGTGGATCTTCATATGTTCATTAAGTTTTGCTGATCGGTTGAAACTCTTCCCACATTGACTGCATGTGAATGGTTTCTCTCCAGTGTGTATCCTCATGTGTAGATTAAGGTATGATGAGCGGATGAAACTCTTCCCACATTGAGTGCATGTGAATGGTTTCTCTCCAGTGTGGATCCTTATGTGTTCATTAAGGTGTGATGATATGCTGAAACTCTTCCCACACTGAGTGCATGTGAATGGTTTCTCTCCAGTGTGGATTCTCATGTGTTGATTAAGGTTTGATGAGCGGCTGAAACTCTTCCCACACTGAGTGCATGTGAATGGTTTCTCTCCAGTGTGTTTCATCATGTGTTCATTAAGGTATGATGCTATGCTGAAACTCTTCCCACACTGAGTGCATGTGAATGGTTTCTCTCCAGTGTGGATCATCATGTGTTCATTAAGGTGTGATGATTGGCTGAAACTCCTCCCACACTGAGTGCATGTGAATGGTTTCTCTCCAGTGTGGATCATCATGTGTTGATTAAGGTGTGATGATTGGCTGAAACTCTTCCCACACTGGGTGCATGTGAATGGTTTCTCTCCAGTGTGGATCCTCATGTGAATCTTAAGATGGCCTTTTATTCCAAAACTCTTTCCACACTGAGTGCAGGTGAAGCGATTCTTGTCTCTTCTTTTCAAAATACCATCAGTCTGTAAATGAGTTTTTTCCTCAATTTTGACATGATGTTCCTCCTCTTTACTCCCTTCATTCTCTTCAATTAGGTCTGAAATAAATAAAACATTAGTTTTTATTAAGTCTTAATAACTCTCATCAAAAGCTGAAAAGTGAAAAGACACTGGAAACATTGGATACACACACTGTCATTTTGATGCACATTAAATGTAAAATAAATCAGATCATATTCTGTTTAGTTCATTAACGTGTACACATTTGAGCAGATTCAATTCAATTAATCTTTATCTATCTGGTGTTTTTACAATGTAAATTGTGTCAAAGCCGCTTAACATAGAAGTTCTAGTAAATTGAAACAGTGTCAGTCCATTTTTTAGAGATTCTTACATAATAGGTTATATGACGAACGACACGTGACCAAACCGGATCCCTGGGTAGAACACTTACACTTATCGCCATTTCATATGCGATATCTGTTTGTTATTGAAAGTAGTAAGTAGTGTTTTTTACGTTATATAATAGGATATATGCTTAAATTCCGCATTCCAATCAACCTGGGTAAAACACTTCCAGTTTTTCACTCTCCGCTGTAGTGACTAAGCCACGTTTTACGCTGGATTTATAATCGGCATAAACAAGCCTCATGGAGCCCACACAGTCTCCTTCGTAATTAGGAATTGCCTGAAGCTAATTCCAATACACATGCGTCTTTCCCCTTTATAAACAAAGGACGTGTTCTTACCCTGGTTACTAATTGACTCCCATCTGTGAGTTCTCGACCATTTGCTTTTCACGTGACTCTGATAATTGAATTTTAGACCCAACGCAAGAAAGAAGCGTTTGTGTTTCTCTCCGGGCAAATGGCCCCCTCCGCCCTTTTTCCGGCCCGGATAAGAAAAACCCTGTATGGGCTCTAGACAAAGCCCGCGCGATTTCTCGGACATTTCGCGTTTAAAAGCGTGTTTTGCTTTGATGTTTTATTGCTGATAGTTGTGTATGTTTTGCTATGCATGTAAGCATGTGTATTCACTATAATTGTGTCTAGAAATGAAGTGTTGTAGCGTGTGTAACGCACGTAATTAACTGTATTTGATAAGGGCTATAATGTTTGGTCTCAAACTGAAGCTATAAGGCTTCAGAGAACATTGGTTCAAATGATGAAACTGTATCTGCAAATAATACTTAGTTATGAAGCTTTATTGAAGTTTGATAACGTGAATAAGATATTAAGCTCCAGCCATGACGCCTCCCTGGGCGTGGACATACAGGGAAAAGATGGGCGTGGGATAGGACCATACCCACGGTCATTGGACACTAGCCAAGTGGGTTTGTCTAAAACCCGCTCACTATAAAAGCCCAAACTGTAAGATTTTATGTGCTTTCGCATTGGCTTTTGCTTGGGTTTCCGTATTGGCTTTCGCTGTGCTTCACGAGGGGGTCTACGCACGAACTTTGCGTTGCACGCTTCCCGTCTTTACAACACGCCTGCAGGACATCGAGTGTAGAAGAGCCACCCAGCTCAGCCTGCGTCTGCCCCGCCGTAACATCTACGGCCACGTGACCCCGTCCACAGGAGCTCCCCTTGCCTCTGTGTACATCGCGGCTCACATGAACACAGTCTGACCTTACTGCTCGTATAGCCGTTTCTACAACCATCAGACGTCGCGTCATCCAGCAGTAGGATCAGTCATTAAACGTTTCGGACTTTGTCTCATAACCCTGCCAAAGAGCCTTCCTCAGGAGGAATTCCCTTACAGCGAACTTCCCGCGCGCTGACGTCAGACTCTATGTCACTGGGAACAACGCTCCAAGAGAAGGAAAAGCCCTCTCCAAAGGAAATCCCCAACCACGTCAACGCGCTGCAACCAATCGGCTTCGCCGAGGTTCCCTCAGCCAGAGAACAGGCCACCAAACCGCAAGTAAACACAGACCAATTTTCATTACATGCTGAAGCTGGTAATTAAGTTGAAGTGCCTGACCGTTGTCAGTTTCTCTGCTTGGTGGTTTTCTCAGGTTGCAATACTAACTTAAACTAAAGTGCTAGACGTCTGAGACTCTTTGTCGCTCATCCTCAGTCATTCTCATCCTAGAACTGTGTGTGTGTGTGTATCTGTATGTTTGTCTGTTTTGCGTAGAGTAGTTTACTGTGTGTAGCTTAATAAACTTGCGTTTCATTTTAAGATTCTTGTCGGAGTTTTATGTGTTTCTAAGTTACTGCCTCAGCTATATGGTCTTGCTACCTGGCTTGTGTAAATAGTGAAATCCTACTTATATTATTATCGTTGGCCACGTAATAATATAACATAGATTTACTAAAGATAAAGTTACGCTGCTTACTTCTATTAGGGTGGACCAATAGATAACGTAAGTGTAAGTGTTAACATATTACTGACTGTGAGTCAGTCGTCCGAATCTTCTGATTCGAATCCCCGAAAATTAATGTTAATTAATTTGAACTTTTGAGCTAATTCTTAAAGTACCGGACATCGTAGATGGTCCAGGCACTACACCGCTAATATGGCATTGTTTTATACAAGAAGCCTTTAGGAACTACCAGTTGGGTATCACAGATGTCCACTGGATATGCTCATAATGATATATATATATATATATATACACATACACACACACGCACACATACATACATATACACTGGCGATCAAAATTAGAGAACAATTTATAGATAATTGAACAATTCTGAAATAATGTCATCTCTACTGCTCAACAGTTAGAGTTTTTGTTCCGTCTATACCAAGCTACCAGAACACCTTTTCCCCAAAATAACTAAGACATTTCAGCAAAAAACATTATTTTGCAGAAAACACACTGATCAAAATTAGAGAACATATTCAGATACCTCCTAGTCATTGGTGTTACTCTGGCACCTGGTGCCAATTTCCTTGATTATCTGTCAACCCCTATTTAACTGGCAGCCTAACTTCCAGTTTCACTGACTTTGCAAGATGGTGGGCCGTTCTAAAGTGACTGAAAGCCTCTGGCAGCAGGTTGTCCAGATGAAGGCCAAAGGGATGACCCTATCAGCCACAGCAAGACAAGTTGGTCGTTCTAAATCTGTGATTTCAAGAATATTGAATCTTTACATCACAAACTCTTTCAAGTCCCCCAAGAAGGCTGGTCGTCCATGGAAGTCAAATACAAGAGAGGACAGGATACTGCGGAGGATCTCAATGGGCAATCGTTTCCACACTGCAGCTGGAATTGCTCACCAGTTCAGCGCTGAACAGGGTAAAGAGCTGTCTCGTCATACAGTGTCTTGACATTTAAGAGCATTTGGACTGAAAACCCACTCTGCAGTGACCACACATCTTATTAGCAGAAAGAATCAAAAGGCTACACTAAGCTTTGCTGAGGAGCACGTTGTGTGGACAGAGGAGAACTGGTCCAAAATTCACTTCAGTGATGAAAGCAAATTTAATTTATTTGGGTCTGATGGGAAGCATTATGTTTGGCGACAAACTGGAGAAAGACTGAACCCAAAGTGTGTAAAGAAGTCAGTGAAAGGTGGAGCAGAAAGTGTCATGGTTTGCGGCATTTTTCTGCAGCAGAAGTCGGGCCTCTTATACAGCTACATGGCAGAGTGAATGCAAATGTTTATCAGAATCTTCAACAACATATGATTCCTTCCCTGCGTTCATCACCCAATTAGCCCGCAGTGTTCATGCAGGACACACTCCATGTCACACAGCAAAACGGGTAAAGTAGTTCCTTGACACTATATATATATATATATATATATATATATATATATTAGTGCAGGGAAACAAGAAGAGAAACCGGGTCGAGACGAGCAGTGTAAACTTAACGACTGGCTGTGAGAAACAAAAAGTGAAAGTACGAATCGAAGCAATGAAACAAAGACCGCTGTCTTGTTACTGAAGTGCTCCTGACGTCTGTGAACAAGTGCATCACAATAGACTTCAGTGCAGTGTGTCCTGAACATAATCAACTTACTGATTTATCTCGCTGGCATGGAGTCAGTTGCCCTCAACCTTCACATTCGCCATTTCCCTTGAACCCTCCGCTCCGTGGGTAAGCAAAAAAATTTTTTTTCTTTGCCCAAATTCTGATTTTATTTCTCTTTTTTTGTTTTCTTCTCGTACTATTATTATCAGTATTATTTTTCCGTTTTCAAATCTGACGAATCTGCTGGCCTGAAATCAATTGCATTGTTTTCTTTCACTTTCATTTGGAGTTATAAGTGCTGAGGGTTTTGTGTTTCATTGTGTTTGTTATATTGTTCGATTTGTTGTTGATACTGCTGTTTGTGTGTGAAAAGTACTAAGTGTTTATTATTATTATTATTATTATTATTAATGATTAATACAAACTTTATTTAGACAGTTACAGCAATTGTCTTGAGTTTTTTTTGGTTCTCTTAATTCATTTATTTTTTGTTTAATATTTGTAACTGGCGGTGAGAGCTAGCCGTGGTATATTTTCTTTAAAAGGTACTTTGACAGATATTCTGTCTGGCACCCAAGATTAATAATTTAAAAACAAGTGACAAACATATTTTTGTAAGGTTTGTTTGTTTATTTAAAAATTTTTGGGGATCACCCTTCCCATACCACCATCACATGATTACAAATAACCCAGGATTCTGTTTATCCAGGGTAAGATTGACCCAGGGTTAACAAATACAAGTGTGAAAAGTCCTAAGAATACTCAGCATCAGCTCTCAGCATCAGCTCTCAGAATAAACAGAGTACAATGACAAACAGCGACAACTGTCAGTCATGTCATAGTAGTGACCTGATCTCATATGCTATAGTTTTAAATCTTCAGTTACCTATTGGAGAAATGACCAGTGAAGTGTGTTCATGACTATACATACAAAGAAAAATAATAAAATGAGAAAATATGACTCTGCAACATCAAGCAGCATTAGGCATGGGCCAGTATGAGATTCTGACGGTATGATAACCTTGAATAAAAACATCACGCTTTCACTGTACTGTGATTACTGCTCAAATATATTCTTTTTAAATGTCTGGGTGAAAAACAAACAGTTTTTTTTTCCCTTTACAACAGAATATATTTTCTTTTGAGAAACGTTTAAAGTATTTTGGAGCAGTAAACATGTCAGGCTGAATCATTCAAATGAATCATTGACTTCTGCTGTCTTCATTTGTTTCAAAAACACAGATTTCTTTACAATTTAAAACGGCATCTTTGGAGATCTTTTCTGCTGGAGATACTCTTGTCCTGAAAAACTTCTAAATAAATGTAAAAAAACAAACAAAAAAAACCTTACATATACCGTAGGAACAATACAGCAAAAAATATTGGCAGTTTTAAAACCTTGACTTTCCAAACCGCACTATACTCTGAAAACGGTTATCGTCCCGTGCCTAAGCAGCATAACATTGTTAGGAATTAAAGAATTCATTATTTTAAAATACGTCTCCAGCCTAAAGATTCCAATAGCGGCACCTGCTGGTAGGTGAAGAATAAGGTTAATATTCAAAGAATTTCTGACAGACTTGACCATTTGGTCCCACAACAACATCATATAGTTTAGAATACTGTACAATGTTTTATAATAATTCATTATTTTAGTGTCCATTTCATTCAGAATGTTTAATATTGGGGCATCCTCGTTTTAGACATACTTTAAAACAGGGTTTCTGCAGGTTTCACCAAGTTAAATGTAAGACTAAAAGACATTCTTAAGACCATTATAAGTACAATTTTAGACTCAAAGGGATAAGATGAAAAAGACATTTAAATATTTCTTTTATTATTATTTGCTCTATCAAAAAAAAAATAGTATAACTTAATATATTTATTAATACAATAATAAATAAATGATTAAAAAATATATATCAGGGTTCAACGCTAAGGATTTTTTCTACTGGCCCGATCGGGCCAGTGGTTCAGATTTTTACTTGCCCTGCCAAAATTTGCACTGGCCCCACCCCAAAAAAAGTAATTAATAGCTGTTTCTTAGCCACATATTTTAATTAATGTGTCAAAAACCAGACATAATTGTATACATATGCTTTTTATTCATTTATTCTATTGAATTAATCAATCTATTTAAAAAACGTTGGCTAGAATTATACATTATAGACTTAAATTATAGAGAGAAATAACAGATGAAGCGGTGTTTGCCCCCTCTGAAACGTGCATATACTAACTTAAATTGATTTCAATTAATATTAGAGTTATGACAACAAATGACAGTGACTTAGGTGAGTTTCATGAGTGGAGCCCTTACCTTACAGAAGATATAAATTTAAATAAATAAATAGGTTTAATTTAAATACAACACTGATTAGATTAATTAAAGTGAATCGTTTAGTGTGTGGTTTAGTTGAAAACTACAACAATTTTATGTTTTTCGTTTTTTTAAGGCCTAATATTTAGATGTTGAAATGTATGACCCAGCAGAAACCCTGTTTAAACACAATAGCCCTGGTAATTAGTTATAATAATGATGTAATTCTAACTCAGATACTATCTGTGAGAACTAGTAACAACTACTAGAAACAAGATTAAACCCATAAAAAAGTTGATGAAAAAAGGGAATTGTGATCAACGTGACATATGCAAATAGAAAGTACTGAGCCAACACTATCACCGTAATAGCAGATATCTTCTGTGAGAATACTGTAGGTCAAATATCCTCAGCTCAGTTAAACCTTTTTTTAAATTTATTGATTTTAATACATTTTATATAGCGCCAGTGCTCAAGGACGCTTTACAAACAGTAGAAGAACAAGAAAAGCAATAACCTTAAGAAGGGAGAGAAAATGGGAGACTAATAATAGATAAAAAGAATGACTAAAGACATGAGAACAAGTAATGAAAGAAACTCATTCCTGTCTTTCAATGAGTGCTGATGTGTGTTTAGGAGAACTAGGCAGCACACTCAGGGCTGCAAGATGGATTTAATTTAGTATTCTTATTATTAAAATATATCTGAATGAGGATCAAATGACTGAGTTGGTCTTTGAGAATGAAAATTAACCTGTTTGTTCCTGCAGATCTTCATGTTTGACTCTGAATGTTTCTTCAATCTTCACATCTTCACTCTCCTCTTTAATAAACGCCATCTTTATAACAGTGTGGAGATCAGTCGCTTCAGCAGGAGTTTTTCTCTGCGTTTGGACACTTTATGCTGTTTCAAATGAACAAAACAATAAAAATGTTCTGTTTAAAATAAATAAAACAATGAACAGAAACAAAATAACTTCTCTTTAACACTTGCTTCAACAGTTTCTTTATATGAGAGTAATTAACAAACAGAAATCATGTAAGTCCGAGCAAGAAACAACTGCCACAAATGACCTGATTAAACTAGTTCTCCATTTCTTATATATAGTGATGTTTATTTACAATGGAATGACATTATGCTGTTTAATAAATTAAACCTTCATTAAAACACTTATTACACACACGTCTGTTACTGTATTCAAACAATAGCCCTCATTACTGTGAGTAAAATAGTACTACGTTTGTTAAAGTGTTAAAATAATATTGTCAACAGCAGGTACATCATTTAGCATCGGGTGAAAACCTGAAACTTTAATAAATCGGTTTATATTCAGGTAAAAGCTTTAAAGCAAACCTTTCTTCTCCACTCCAACTGAATCACAGCGCGGAAGCGGCGCAGCCGTATGACGTCTTCTTCTTCTTCTTCTTCTTTGATGTTTAACGGCGGTTGGCATCCAGCTTTAATG
>CAIGQQ010028288.1:0-11389 GCA_903798035.1 Danio albolineatus
TAGGGTTGGTGAGAACAATAACAAAAGTGTAAATAAAATTTTCACTTAATAAATTTAGGGTATTTTCCCCTTCTCCTGACCCAGCGCACAATAATCACAACCAGATTATCAAAGGAATAACAAGATTTATTTCTCTTTAACAAAAATCTGAAGCATCTCTTCAGAAGGGAATCCAGGCCAAAATAACAAACAAAAAGACAGCTAACTTGCGGGTATAATTCTAACTGACCTGCTAAAAAAAAAACCCAAACAAAATTACAATGAACTTCCCTTTCTACCTCGCTGCCACAAACCAGGAGAAAACGGGTTTTCAAAGTAAATGGCGACTCCCAACCTACAGCTTCAATATAGAAAAAAAGAATAACAAAGTTTTACTAAGAGTGAAATTAAATCACACAGGCTTCGATGCAAAACGCAGAGCGAATATTAAATAAATAAAGAATTGTCAGAGGTGAGTCAAACACACAACACTATAATGTAACCAACAATCTGGGGCAGGAGATAGGAGACGATCGGAACAACAGCGGCGGCAACGACGACGGAGATTTGCGACCTGCACCGAGCAGAAAAGCTTCCTCCTTTGTTCCTCTTCTCCACTTATATACGCCCCCACTCACAACACAGCTGGACCCCAATCAAGCGCAGCTCTAGAGGGGGAGAGAGAGAGGGAGACCCGCGCATGCTCCACAGCGCACAACACAACATCAGCTCCAGATGCATAATCACAATAGAAATTTCTCTCTCTATAATTAGATGTATATACACAAAATAAATGAACAAATAATGATTACGTTCGGAAACGTAACAATAATGATCTATTATGCTGCAGAACAAATCACCCCAGACGGGCACGATAAAGTTTACAGTAAAAGTAACAGTAAATAATGATGACAAATAATGTAATTATCATAAACATAACATTGGAAACAAAGAATGGAGCAGTCTATGAATTAATAGTAATTATTATAATAAAATAATAGTTAATAATAATTCATTTTAATTATTTAAATGACGGCTGTGTGATACAAATAATCTGTTGATGTATAGTTTTAATGTGCTTTATTGCAGGTTTGGCAAAATATTTGTACAATATTTACACTTAGTGTTTCTGGTAAATAAAACACAGCAAATACGCAAAGCACACTGTGAAAAACAAAACTTTAAGGTAACTCAAACCGTTTGAGGAAACTGCAACAAACCATTTAAGTTCAAAAACTAATCCTAATGAGTACTGTGAACTTAATCCATTTGAGTAAATGAAGCAATTTGAGCACAGTAAAACCCAATAAATGAAGAGAACTCAAACTGAGTACTGTAAAACCTAATTAGTTTAGGCAACTCAAACTGTTTGAGGAAACCGATTGCAACAAATCGTTTGAGTTAAAAAAATAATTATATATGAGTATTGTGAACTTACTCCATTTAAGTTAAAGTAATGAGGTATTTAATTAACTCATTACCTTTAACACTGAGTTCAAAACCTTTTTTAAATTAGTAGCATCAACTTTCAGTAAATTTTGAGTTCACTACACTCATTTCATTTGATAAAGTTGACTGTTGGGTTTTACAGTGTAGATAGAAAAATATTAACTAAAAGATGTCCAAAACTGCATGACGTGTAAAGACAGGTGATAAAATAATTTTAGGACATTTGGATCTATCTTATTTTGCCTTCATCTGTGACACCTTTTGCAATCTTGCTTTAATTTCCCTGCACATTAGTTACAATTTTCAATTTTTTGACCGAAAAATAAATAAAAATAAATTATACATTCCTACTTTGCTTAAATAAAAAAAATTGAGTCTAACATTTGTTAAAGCCTTTGTTCACATTTTTATACTTCTTTTTCTGACAAAATTGATAAAGCTGTAATAAAATAATATAAAA
Organism: Danio albolineatus; assembly: GCA_903798035.1. Classification (NCBI taxonomy): domain Eukaryota; kingdom Metazoa; phylum Chordata; class Actinopteri; order Cypriniformes; family Danionidae; genus Danio; species Danio albolineatus. The sequence goes on from CAIGQQ010028288.1 coordinate 1,889, forward strand.
ATTGAATACATATATTTCAATTCACTGCAAAACAAATGAATATGAACTGAAATGTAATATATTGAACGAATGATTGTTAGAATAAAATAATAATTTAAAGAAAAAAATTATAATTGCGAAGGGCATTAATTATTAGCAAAAACAACTTATACAGTTGAAGTCCGAATTATTAGCCCCCCTGTTTATTTTTCCCCCCAGTTTCTTTTTAACTGAGATATTTTTTTCAACACGTTTCCAAACATATAATAGTTTTAATAACTCATTTCTAATAACTGATTTATTATATCTTTGCCATGATGACAGTACATATTTTACTGGATATTTTTCAAGACACTTCTATACAGCTTAAAGTGACATTTAAAGGCTTAACCAGGTTAATTAGGCAAGTTTGAGTAATTAGGCAAGTCATTGCATAACAGTGTTTTGTTCTGTGGACAATTGAAAACAAATATTGCTTAAAAGGGCTAATAATATTGACCTTAAAATGGGTTTAAAAAATTAAAACTGCTTTTATTCTAGCGGAAATAAAACAAATACGACTTTCTCCAGAAGAAAAAATATTATCAGACATACTGTGAACATTTCCTTGCTCTGTTAAACATCATTTGCGAAATATGACGAAAGAAAAAAATCAAGGGGGGGCTAATAATTCTGACTTCAACTGTACAGTATATCTATCATAACTTTTTTTAAAGATACTGATGACACCCAATAGAAATATTAATAATAATATTGCAATGAAATAATAAAATTAATAAAATAATAAATCACTTATGCAAAGCAAAAAAAAAAAAAAAAAAAAAAAAAACTTTATGAAAAGAAAAAAAAAAAAAAAAAGAATAACAAACTATATCAAAAGTCTTGCCTTCCGTATCATCTTACGTCTTTCCTTCTGTATTTTAATTTGTTTTCCAGGTCACACACTTCTAAAAAGACCTCAGCTAAGCCTCTCCTATTAAACACATGCTTCCCAGGAGTTCCTGTCACACACACACACACACACACACACACACACCTCTTTATGGGTGATATATTTCCCCAGCGCTCACGACGAATAAATCAGGATTCTTTAATGGGTTTGATGTTTCAGGGTTTTTGTGCGTCATAAATTCTCAGCCCTGCCCACAATAACACAGTGCTAATGTAGAGCGATCTGAATGCACGCACGCACACACAGCATCTCCATATCGTTACACACACCCTTTTAATCTAATTAAGCATTTACACACTCTCATTATTCAGCAGAGAGAGGGAGGTTGAGGAGAGACGTCGAAGACCCGAACCGACAGAAGAAAGAGAGGTTTTAGCTCTTTATTGAACTGACTTGTTTTACATTTGCAAGCTAATTGAATCAGATAAATCACTGTGGTGGCTCTCTTTCTCTCTCGGCGCTCGCGTCTGTTTGTCTCGTTGGAGTTTACCGATGTTACAGCGTTTCAAAGTCAATGCGAAATCAAAATTGAAGCCATTTACTTTCCCAAAGCACACTCCTGGTCTTATTGTACGCCATTCATCAGTGTGAAAAAACAAACCAGAAGGGTTTGGTGTAATCTTTTGGACGAAATAATTTCAGGTTAGTGATTTTCGTTTATTTTCTCCATATGGGAATTGATTTTTTTCCCCAACACAAGCTCATTATGCAGACCTCCTAGTTTTTCACGATTTTTTTGGTGATTTTCGATAAAAATTACTGAGTTTGTTGTGGTAATTCCCAAAAATATGCAGACAATTTTATGATTAAAATATATATAAATAAATATAAGTGAAGTGCGATGTTGTGAACCCAGAGTGGGCCCACTATGAGGCGTGGGAGGCCTCATACCATAAATAAACACTCCAAAAAAAATAAATAAATAAAAATCCAAGCACAGTGGCCGGACCCGGAAGTGTAAAAAAAAAGGTGGTATTTATTTACAGGAATGTGAAGGATAAATTCCAGTGCAAATATATATATACAGTGTCCATAAATGTAGAAAAACATATATAAAAAATTGCAAAGTAACAAATCAATAAATAAAATCTAAAGACGAATATATACAACACAAAACAAACCAAAAAAAATACGTAACCACTAGGGATGGCTGCGTGAAACTGACGTTTCGACACAGTGTCGAGATCTCGAAGCGCAAGTGTTTCGAAACACTGCACTGAAGCAGGATCCGAAACACCTAGGTCACGTGACTAAAATGTTTCGAACCACCTGGTCACGTGACTAAAGTGTTTCGAAACACCTGGTCACGTGACTTAAGTGTTTCAAAACACCTGGTCACGTGACTTAAGTGATTCAAAGCCTCGATCAGTTCAGAAGCGCTTCGAGACCTGGCAAATCCCCATTTGACTGACAGGGTCAGAAAAACTTCTGTCTCATATGGTCTGGTGGACCGTCTATGTGTATGTTGCTGCTGTGCTTCAAATGACTTTTGGGTTCGAATCCCGACTTGTGCAAACACTCCGAAATCATGGTTTTATGTATTTAAATCATGTTACTGTTTTATGGTGTAGTTTGGATAGGATCCAGCTGCTGATATGCCATCGAATTAGCATCATTTTTGTAAGACTGTATAATAATAATTAATATTTTTACAGTACTGTAATGATTGGATTTAGGGTAAACATTAATAACATACAATAAATAGTTAATTTTATGAAAAATATAAATAATTCTTGTTTACTTCTGGCCACAGCCGTAGGTGATCTAGCAACAACCCTGTTTTATGACCAAAACAAGACATATTTATTCACAAAGTGTTTATTCGGATGTCAGACCAATGTTGAATTGAAACGACACAAGAACAGAGCAATTCAAACTGATATTAAAGGATTTCAAAATCATTGTAACAGCCTGAATTCGAACCCACTATACCTGCGTGGTAGTCAGGAAACCTATCCGCTCCACTAACTCGTTTGAACATCTGATTTTACAAAGTGGGGTTTAATACCTCAATCTGCTTAACTGTTCTTTGCTGAAGCTGTTCCAGTGCGATACATAGAAAATGACCACTAGGTGTCACCGTAGAGTGGGGTTTCGAAACACTTCGAAGCTTCGACACATTTGCTTCGACTGTTTCAGTGTTTCATGAAGCCTCGCTTTGCCCACCACTAGTAACCACTGTATATCGTATCCACTTACTCACAGAAAATTGCTCACGGCTCTGCCACAGCACACTCGCTCGCCAGGTAAACTGACCCCGAGCTGGAGTCTGGCGTCCCTCTTTATACGCCAGACTCCGCCCATCGATTGGCGCTAGCTATGCTCAGGTAAGTATATAAAATATACTTTTATTTAAACTTGCCTTAATGGCATCTCTTTAAACATTTAACATTTACATCTGCTTAACAGACCAATAAACACATAACATAAAACATGTAAAACCATTAACTTCTCTCCTTCCTGTAAAACAGGACAAACAACACTGTTGGTTGTACCCACAGACTTTCAGCGCGTGAGCCGCCATGGCGCGGCTTCCGATGTTCTAAGCACGCGCCATCCCTTCACTCTGTTTGGCCGGTCTCGCACTGAAATCCAGACCCCCCTAGACAAACAAACAAACAACACGAGGACAATGGGTGTGTGTGTAAGTGTATGCTTCGTGTGTGGCTGGAGGGGAGATGAAACTGTGGAGGGTTGAAGGAATGCCGGTGATATGATGCGTGCACTCATCAAATCACAGCTGACGGAGGAGAAAGGAATGGAGGTAAGTGGTGTGTGTGTGTTGGTGCGGCCGTCAGAGACGGAGGGGAGAAGTCTCACTTCTCCACATGAAGTTTATTTATAAACTAATTTCGAGAGGAGCATGTGCTTATGATTGATAGCAGCTGGCCCTAATTAGCTAATGCATGATTGACCAATCAGACAATTCCTAAATCACTATAAATAACTAAAGTATCTTACCTTAGCCATCTTCGTCTTGAAGAATCCCCCCTTCCACCCCTACTCCTCCCCTTTCCTTATCAGGGCAGCATGGAGGCCCAATGGTTAGCACCATTGCCTAACAGCAAGAATGTCACTGGCTCAGATCCTACCTGGCCAAGTCTGCATTTCTGTGTGGAGTTTGCATGTTCTCCCCGTGTTTGCGTGGGTTTTCCCCGGGCACTCCGGTTTCCTCCCACAGACCAAAAACATGTAACATAAGTAAATTGACAAACTAAACCAGCATCATAGATGAGCGTAGAATTCAGCAGACACTCTCTAGAGCCATTCATAATCTACATTCGCCAAGCGGGGGAGTTCTCGAGACCTACCTGAACTCACCTCTCGCCCTGCAACAGGGGGGAGCCCCAGGCTCGAGGATCCCACGAGCTCAGGGCTCTCTCACTGGACAGCATGCCAAACACGCTTTATAATCAATCATTGGCAAGGGTGAACTCTTAAATTATATATAGAACAGATCTAAAACGACAGGGATTAAGCCAAAGGAAGGCTGTATATCTCTCATTTTTATGCACAAACTTACTTTTTCTCTCTCAGATTTCACTCCCTGGAGCATCTGACATCATGTCCCTCTTATTTGAATAAAAAGACACTTTATAATCCATTTAATGAAGGTGGGCTAAACGTACTTGACTTTGAAATTTCAAACACTATTTTTAAAAATAAGATGGATACAAAATTATTACATCCCTAATATTATGTTTGAAATAGTAGGTGGCATTGAATTTCTTCTTAATTGCAATTTTGAATATTAGTAAGCTTCCCATAAAACTTTCTAATTTTCACAAACAGGCATTGTTGTCATGGATGAATATTCATTCATTCATTCATTCATTTTCTTGTCAGCTTAGTCCCTTAATTAATCTGGGGTCGCCACAGCGGAACGAACCGCCAACTTATCCAGCATATGTTTTATGCAGCGGATGCCCTTCCAGCTGCAACCCATCTCTGGGAAACAATGGATGATTACACATACACAATTTTTTTCCTCACAAATGCTTAATTTGGAATAATAGATATATTACACACCGTAATAAACCTCTTTTTTAAGTAATTGGTTTAGAAATAATATTTAGCTTGTTTCACAACTTTTAAATACTAATGGTCGTGTGCTTACCTACTTAGAGTATACCTGTCAGAGTATATGATGGCAATTAATGGTATTCCCTCAGAGCTCCCAAAGAAACGATTAGTTCAAAATTCTAATATAGATTTTAGTCTTAAATTGGAAGGTATAAATATAAAATATATATATTTTTTAATAATAATTATCTTTGAATGATTTGCCAGATTGTCAGCGTTCCTTCAGCCATTGGTTTTTGGAGATCATAGTTTTTAAGATGTCAACTGGAACGAGACTAGATTTCCAGACGTTTTTTGTAAAACAAATAAAATGAGAGAGGTATCATTTAAAATTGTTCATCGTATTTATCCTGTAAAACAGGTAATTGCAAAATTTTGTAAAGATGTTGATTTAAAATGTGCTTTCTGTAATGATAAGAAGAGAGTATTGTCCATTTATTTTGTGATTGTATTTATACACAATTGTTTTGGTGTGATCTTTTGTTGTTGTTAAGGAGAGTAGTTATACTGCATTGGAATTTAAAGAAAAAAATGTTTTTTTATAAGAATACAGGTGACTTCAAAATTTGGTATATTATTAATTTGCTTATTATATATGGAATAATTCTTTTTATTCATTAATGTAAATGAGCAGTGAAAAAAACAAATTTTACTCACTTTAAAATAAAAGTAGGTCATTACTAGGTCCACATGGAATCTGCGCGCGCAGAATTCTGCAGATTTCCACAGATTTTTAGCCCTTCGTTGATTCTGTTTATTTACTAGCGTAAATGTGTGTAAATGTATATTTATTCAGTTTTTTAATTAATTTCAGTAATACTATTGACAAATATAAAAATATTCATATGATTTATTTACAATACAGTTTGTAAAGTAATATTTTCTGTCTTTTAGAAGAGATTTTATATGAGAGACTTGCTTTTGACCAAATAAAGTAGATCTAATTAGATTCACATTGTAAACATTAAATACAAGTAAAAAAGGCATTACATTTAATTTCAAATGCTAAGGTATTAGTTATGATACTCCCAAAATCATCCCGCACAAATCCACAGATTTTTAACAAAATACTCCGCAGAAATAGCCAAAAACGTCCGCAGATTCCGTCTGGCCCTATTACCTATGCACTATAAAAGAAACAAAAAAATACTAAAGCAAAAAGGACTGTTTATTATTTAAATTATTTAAATTTTGTCTTTGAATAATTGTAATTGTTTTTCTTTTCTTTTTATATTGTATTTGTTTTGATCTCAATATAATGTTGTTATTGCCCTTGTATGTTCGGAGTTCTAAAATTGCAATAATAATAATAAAAAAAAGACATCATGTACCTCACCTAATAGGAAATGTGTTAGGGCTTCCTTTACCATATTCTACCTCGTTTACTGCAGGGAAAGAGTTAAACGAAATCATTTATCGATTTCATGTACATCATAATACCAGCCATACAAGTAAAGCAAAAACAAGGTCTTTCAATTCGGTCAAGTTCAGTGGCTGTCATCTTTGAACCAATCTCCATCATTGTTAGCTGCTTGCTTTTCTGTCTGTTCCGTTGCTCTGTTTGCTTGCACTTTTTTTTGCAGTCTGAAGCACGCCAAACACAAAACACCCAGTTTTCTGCCACAGGATGTCTAATCGCATCTTTGCATTGCCTTCACATGTAAGTTCACTCGCGCTTCATCCACGTCTGCTTACTGCACAGGCCGCAAAATAATTCCCCCCTTTCATGTAATGTAACGGTTGTGAGGACGCAGGTGAGACGTCATTTTTCGAGAGACACTCAAATATGTCACGTGCGCAGCGTCTATGGTAAAGCAATTCATTGCAAACTGAAATAAATATATTTTGATTAACTGGTTTGGAATGGGATGTTTTATGAGATGATTTTCATTTTTGGTGAATATTTTGCATTTAATTAAGAATTTTGCTGACTTAATTTTTGACTTTTTGTTGATTTTGCGTCTGATTATGGATACATACCCCTGTATACATTTCCGAAGCTCGTGAATTATGTAGCCAGAGCAACCATTAGCTGTTAGAAGTTGTTATTTAGTGGTGTATGCATTTGTCTAAGCCGTCAATTCACATTATTACTATAACTTCTTTTGTAAATAATTGTTTAATGGTGTAATTCAGGGCAAAAAAAACAAACACATTACATATGATTCTGCAAAAAAGTCCACCAATCAGAGAACAGAATCAGAGGACTCTTTAGCTCTGCCCACTCACATGAAGTGATTACTTTCTGAACGCACACTCCTAGTCTTATTGTAAACCATTCATCAGTGTGGAGAAAAAAACAAAACAAAAGGCTGGTGTAATCTTTTGACCGAAATAATTTCAGGTTAGTGATTTTCGTTTGTTTTCTCCATATGGGAATTGATTTCTTTCTCAACACAGGCTCATTATGGATATGTACACCTACATATACATTGTTACATATACATTAATACATTGTTGGAGCTTGCGAATTATGTAGCCCGAGGTACATCTGGCTGCATTTTGTATTTTTACAAAAACGCTTAGGGGCAGTATGACACCGCAGACGGCTTTTGTTCATTTTAGCGCTGCAGCTGACCTCCCTCTGGATGGCTTTTCCAGTGTTACCAGTTTGCCCAGTTGCTCATACGTTGGCGAACTTGGGGCATGGAGCGGAGTTTCTTTTTCTACATTTCTATTGAAAACACTATCGGTTGGGTTAAGGGAATGGGGTGGGTGGGTCAGTCAGTCAATCAGCCGACAGCAAATTGGCCCGGTCATCTAAAGTGTATTTTGCGCCCTCTGGTGGATTTACGCAAGAAGAGGACACGAGAGAGGAATATGTGATCATCAAAAAGTGTACACAGTGGCCTCTTCTGGGTTTGCAAAAAAACTGCGATCAAACTTACCTCCGGTTACGTATTTCGCTGTTCCCAGATATGTAAACAGGGATTCGTGTCCACAATGAGCCAGGGTTTTTTTTTTTTTTTTTGTCACAATGGTAAATATGGAAAATAGACCCACTATTTATTTACTATTAGCTGTTAGAAGCTGCATTTGTCGAAGCCATCAGCTCACATAATTACTATAACTTATTTTGTAAATAATTGTTTAATGGTGTCATTCAGGGTAAAAAAACACATCTGAAATTATTTCAGGTTAATGAATTCTCGTTTATTTTCTCCGTATGGGAATTGATTATTTCTCGACTGTAATAGTGGAAAATAGATCTAAATTGTTTGTTAGCTGTTAGATTAGTTGTTGTTTGGTAGCATATGCATTTATTGAAGCTTTTTAATTTAATTGTGTCTGTTTTTACACCAAAGTTATGTACTTTTGTCTCTTCCTTTTCAAATGCTTCTAATCAAAGTTGAGTCTTTCTATTTCTTACTCAAATTCTTATTATTTTCCCTCCTGGTGTATGAAGATGAACCCAGCATGACAATGATGCAAAATGACAATAATTTAAAGCCAAATTGCAGGGAGGGATAATGATTTTAGAAAGATGGCAGAATCATTATTATCTATTTTTTTGCACAAAGATTGGAAGCTCTGATTTAGCAGTCCTTGTTGCATTATATGCCAGTGTTCTGAAACTGGGAACGTTTACACACCTGTAGCTCCAAAATTACCAGTATCTCTGTATCCTTTTGCATTCTTAAAGGGACCGTTCACCCAATAATTCTGTCATTATTTACTCACACTTCACTTGTTCAAACCAATTGGAGTTTCTTTTGGATATGCTCACAAAAAAATGGTTGATGGAAACGCCATGATGCGGATAAATTTCGTAAATGCGCATAAAAAATGTATGCGCATAAGTGAGTAGGATAAACTTTTTATTCGATAAGAAAAGATGCGCATGAACTGCGATGGAAACACTTTTACCGCATAAACTCCAGTATGCGCATTAAAAAAAGGTCATGTGATTTTGTTATAAGAGATCATGTGATGATATAAATGTGTGTGAATGGACAAACCAGCAGGCTGAACACACTGTAAAACATTTAAAAATGTTGTTTTGGTCATTCTAAAGTATCTTACCGTTTCAGTAGTTGTGTTATTATATTATTAATGACCTCCAGAATCAAGAGCATCTGTGCTCCGCGTCTGACACCTTCAAACGTGACACCTTCACTGTGTGTCAGGATTGCCTTCTGAGGCACAAGTCATTTATTAAATGAAGAAAAGATTCACGCAGCTTCTCCTACTGCAGCAAATTACGCTTTTACTGTTCATATTTGGCGCCAGTTAATCAGGAAGTGACGATTTTGTCGGCTTTGACTCGTTGGAAGGAAACGTTGCTTTATTTGCACGTCTTTTATGTAATAATCCAGTTCATAGAGAGACACTGAAAGCGTTCGCACAGAGAGACACTGAAAGCGTCCACATAGAGAGACACTGAAAGCGCCCCCATAGAGAAAGACACTGAAAGTGTCCGCATAGAGAGATACTAAAAGTGTCCTCATAGAGAGACACTGAAAGCGTCCACTCAGACACTGAAAGTT
>CAIGQQ010028288.1:26389-36521 GCA_903798035.1 Danio albolineatus
AGACTTTGGATGTGTGTGGAAGGGAATACTACACTCTAAAAACATTCCGGTGGGTCTTAATATGGACAAACCCAAACGTTGGGTCAGAAAGTTTGTCCATATTTGACCCAAGCATTTGGTTAGAAAAACCCAGTATTTTTTTCTTATGTGCACTCAAAAAAAAAAAATGCTAAAAACAAAACTTTTTGACAAAAAAAAGTCAACAGCTGGGTTATTTATTAATTTTATAGAAACAAATTAAGTGTAACATGTAACATATTGTGCATATTTGACCCAATTTGGGTTGAAATAGCCCAGAATATTGCTTTAGAGTGCAGCAATTTTATGTCAATTATTTTAATATTGCTATTTAGCCCCCCATCACGCTGGGTTGTCCTAACCCTAATGTTGGGTCAAAAAGTGTCATTTAAATTTGATTAAAATGTACATATTTGACTCAGCATTAGGTTATAAAAACCCAGTATTTTTTAAAAGTGTACACTCTAGAAAATTGTGAGTTATTTCAAATAAATTTTGACTAAAATATCGATAAAGTCAACAGCTGGGTTATTATTTTTGTTAAATAAATGTTATAGACACCAATTAAATGGAACATTTTGCCCGTATTTGACCCAATTTGGGTTAAAATAGCCCAGAATACTGCTTTAGAGTGCAGCAATTTCAATGTCAATTATTTAAATATTGCTATTTAGCCCCTCCCCCCAATCATTTGAATATCTGTAGGCCAAATTTGGGCCGCTTTGTGTCATCATAAACCCCAGAAAACAACACTTGTAGTTTAAATGAGCTGGGGTTTTTTTTATTGAAATATTAATCCTATGCTGGGTTTGTCCATATTTGATCCAGTGTTAGGTTATTCAAATCCAGCATTTTTGAAAAAGTCTACACTCTAAAAAATGGTGAGTTATTTCAACTCAATTTTGACTAAGATAAAGACAAAGTCAACAGCTGGGTTATTTTTAATTAAGTTTTAATTGTTAAGTTATATTTTAGTCAAGTTTTAATAAATTTTATAGAAACAAATGAAATGTAACATTTTGTTCATATTTGACCCAATTTAGGTTGAAATAACCCAGTATTTATTTAGAGTACAGCAATTTTGTCAAGACACTTTATTGCTATTTAGCCCCTCCCCTTCACCCCAACCATTCCAGTGTCTGTAGGCCAATTTTGGGTCGCTTTGTGTCATCATAAACCCCAGAAAACAACACTTGCAGTTTAAATGAGCTGCTTGTTGTACTTCTGTGCAGTTCTGTTTGTTGTAAGGAAGGGAATACTACATTCTAAAAAAATGCTGGGTTGTCCTAACCTTAATGTTGGGTCAAAAAGTGTCATTTAAATTTTATTAAAATGTTGTACATATTTGATCAAGTGTTAGCTTACAAAAATCCAGCATTTTTTTAAGTGTACACTCCAGTTATTGAGTTATTCCAACTCAATTTTGACTAAAATATCGACAAAGTCAACAGCTGGGTTATTATTATTTTTAATTAATGTTATAGACACAAATTAAATAATGCTGGGTTGTCGTAACACTAATGTTGGGTCAAAAAGTGTCATTTAAATTTGATTGAAATATTAACCCAATGCTGGGTTTGTCTGTATTTGATCCAGCATTAGGTTACACAAATCCAGCATTTATTAAGTGTACACTCTAGAAAATGGTCATTCTAACTTAATTTTGACTAAAATATCGACAAAGTCAACAGCTGGGTTATTATTTTTTTTATTCATTTTATAGAAACAAATGAAATGTAACATTTTGTATTATTGTATACAAAATTATGTATTATTATAATTTAGGTTGAAATAACCCAGTATTTTTTTTTAGAGTACAGCAATTTTATGTCAAAACACTTTATTGCTATTTAGCCCCTCCCCCTCGCCCCAACCATTCCAGTGTCTGTAGGCCAAATTTGGGCCGCTTTGTGACATCATAAACCCCAGAAAACAACACTTGTGGTTTAAATGAGCTGTTTGTTGTACTTCTGTGTAGTTCTGTTTGTAGTTCTGTTTGTCGTGTGGAAGGGAATACTACACTCTTAAAAATGCTGGTTTGTCCTAACCCTAATGTTGGGTCAAAAAGTGTCATTTAAATTTTATTAAAATGTTGTACATATTTGACTCAGCGTTAGGTTACAAAAACCCAGCATTTTTTAAAGAGTACACTCTAGAAAATGGTGAGTTATTTTGAACTCAATTTTGACTAAAATATCCACAAAGTCAACAGCTGGGTTTTTTTTTTTTTTGCTAAATAAATGTTATAGACACACATTAAATGTAACATTTTGCCCGCATTTGCCCAATTTGGGTTAAAATAGTTTGTAATATGGTTTTAGGATGCAACAATTTTATGTTAATTGTTTTAATATTGCTGTTTAGCCCCTCCCCCTCCCTCAACCATTTGAACTTCCATTGGCCAAATCTGGTTATTTGTGACATCATAAACCCCAGAAAACAACACGTGTAGTTTAAATGAGCTGTTTGTTGTAGTTCTGTTAAGTTCTGTTTGTTGTGTGTAGAAGGGAATTATGCTGGGTTGTCGTAACACTAATGTTGGGTCAAAAAGTGTCATTTAAATTTAAATTGAAATGTTAACCCAATGCTGGGTTTGTCCGTATTTGACTCAGCATTAAGTTAAAAAAATCCAGTATTTTTAAAAAGTGTACACTCTAGAAAATGGTGAGTTATTCCAACTCAATTTTGACTAAAATATAGACAAAGTCAACAGCTGGGTCATTTTTATTGCTAATTTTATAGAAACAAATTAAATGTAACATTGTCTGTATTTGACCCAATTTAGGTTGAAATAACCCAGTATTTTTTTTTAGAGTACAGCAATTTTATGTCAAAACACTTTATTGCTACTGTATATAGCCCATCTTCCTCGCCCCAACCATTCCAGTGTCTGTATGTAGGCCAAATTTGGGCCGCTTTGTGTCATCATAAACCCCAGAAAACAACACTTGTAGTTTAAATGAGCTGTTTGTTGTACTTCTGTGTAGTTCTGTTTGTAGTTCTGTTTGTTGTGTGGAAGAGAATACTATACTGTTAAAAACGCTGGGTTGTCCTAACCCTAATGTTGGGTCAAAAAGTGTCATTTAAATTTTATTAAAATGTTGTACATATTTGATTCAGCGTTAGGTTACAAAAACCCAGCATTTTTAAAAGAGTACACTCTAGATAATGGTGAGTTATTTTCAACTCAATTTTGACTTAAATATCGACAAAGTCAACAGCTGGGTTATTTTTTAAAATTAATTTTATAGAAACAAATTAAATGTAACATTTTGTCTATATTTGACCCTGTCACAATCACCAACGATCTAATCCTTGCAGATCGCTGGTAAAAACAGATTGCTGAAGAGCTACAAATACGCTGTTACATGGACTACAGATCCTGTCATGCACCACACACACACACACACACACACACACACACACCTGTTCCGGATCACAATTGATTAGACTCGCACAGCTGGGAGCTGCTCAAAGACTGATTACAAAGATGATAAAGACAACACACACACACACACACACACACACACATTGTTGCTGAGTCTTGTTAAACTGTTTGTGAATCTTACAATGCATTTTCCTTGCCTTTCCATTTTAAACTTTGTTGTTTGTTTTTTGTTTACGTTGCTGCCTGCCTGTACTGACCATTCGCCTGACACTTAGCCTACTACGACTCTGGATTTCTTTCTGTGTGCAATTTTATTGGACAGGAATCACAGGACAGATTTGTCCAATCCCCACTGACAAGAAAAATAAAGCAGTGATTGCAAGTTGAAGGAAAGTAGTGGAGTAATAGTACTGATACTGCACTAAACATGTATTCAAGGCAAAGTAAAAGTACACATCTTTAAAACTACTTAGTAAAGTACAATTTCTGAGAAAAACTATTCAATCACAGTAGTTTGAGTATTTGTAATTTGTTACTTTACATCGCTGTGTTTGGATGACTGTTGATTAATATCTGGCCAGCTGGAGAATATTTAAATGGCGTTGTCTGTGTTAATTTCATCTGCAACAACAATACTGAACTTATAAAAGACGTGTTTGGACATTAACGTCTGAATGCATTAATTATCCACCTGAGGAGATTTCTCTGCATGAAAGACTCGTGAATGGGAGATTATCCTGCTGCTGCTTCTCCAATAAGGTAAGGAATTAAATACAACAGAAATCTGGATGATGTGTGAATGATTGATGTCTAGATTGGATATGCGGCCGGCCGGAAGTGCGATATGCACATCAATATAGTGGCATTTCTTCATGACACTGTACAACAATAATAAATATTTTACAGTACTGTGACGGTTAGGTTTAGGATTGGGGTGGAAAATAGGCGTTAAAAAATACAATTTATAGGGTATTTTAATAGATAATTTAAGTAATACTTGATAAAACTACTGGTTTTAGCTTACAGTGATGGTTGGGTTTAGGGTTGGGGTGGGGGTAGATGATGATAATAAAATACACTAAATGGGAAATTAATTAAATAATAGAAATAATTCTCATGAACTTCCGGCCATAACCGTATCTGATATAACCATAACTGGGCTCATAACTAAGCAACACAACAATCTTTAACGAGGAAGTAGTATGTACCAAAGCTTGCATACTCTTTTATTACACACTCAAAAGTATATATTTTTTCCTTCACAAAAAAGTACATACTTAACCTATAAGTATGCGAATGGGCTCTATGCACAGCTAGTTTAAAGATGACAATAAACTTCCGGTGTATTTTCAATTTCACAAGGTTGTTTTTAGAGCATTGATGTTGTAATGTAATTACAATACATTTAGTTGAATAGACTTAAGCATTCATTTAGTTGTTCAAGTGTAAATTGAGATGAAATACTGAGGTAAAATAAACTGTCATATTTTAAAGACATGGCGGTAGGAAATGCCATTTAATGCAGTGCTTCTTGTCCGATCTGAGACCCACTTCATATCGTATATCTAACAGGCAGTGAAGATCGCTTGTTACTCCCCTCGAGATGAAACAAAGGCTCAAGTCGTTCTTGGTTTTAACTGACATTTATTCGCACACGAGTCTGTAGTATGTCTTGTATATTCTAGCCTTGCCTTCCTTAATGTCCCAATAATGCCGTCAAAACTACAAAAAGAAAACATAAACCTAAATTAACCCTTTAAAGGTGCCGTTTGCACGTAATTAACAAAACACATTCAATCATTCATTCACTTTCTTTTCGGCTTAGTCCCTTTATTAATTCAGGGTTGCCACAGCGGAATGAACCACTAACTTATCCAGCATTTGTTTTACGCAGCAGATGCCCTTCCAGCCACAACCCATCTCTGGGAAACATCCATACACTCTCATTCACACATACACTATGGACAATTTACAGTAGCTTACCCAATACACCTGTACCGCATGTCTTTGGACTGTGGGGGAAACCGGAGCACCCGGAGGAAACCCACGCAACCACGGGGAGAACATGCAAACTCCACACAGAAATGCCAACTGAGCCAGCCGGGAATTGAACCAGCGACCTTCTTGCTGTGAGGCGCCACTGACTACGCCACTGTGGCGCCAACAAAACATATACAACCAGTAAATAAAGTGGACATTCAACATATAAAGAAATACACTTATTATTCATTAACATAAAGACACACACTCATACATGTTCACATACGGCAACGCCATTAACACTATATGACACATACCTCATTGGCCTCTCTAACTCAAGAGGAATTAACTTGAAGGGTTACAGTTTGTATAATAAACTATAACTTCTCTGCTTGCAGGTGTAATCATCAGAAACGTGTTATCAGTGCAGCACCTCATGAGGCTGTACTACTTGTAGTGCATCGGAAAAACTACGTTGTAACGATCAAATAATTCCCAAGCTACACATAAAAAGAAATGGGTTCCCCCCCTTTTTCACAGTTTTAGTCGAATAATTTAAAATGAATTGACATGTATTAATAACAAATCTACATTACTTTTTATAATCATTACTCTTAACATTTTAACTATTTATTAACTTTTTAACTGTAAAGTGCATATTAGTGGGTAATATATGAGAGTTGCATCTGACAGCAGCTACATCGCTGATTTGTAAAGAAATCAGATCCTAAACGTGACAATTTTATAGTGGAAAGACAGGTCACCGGAAGCCGCCTGTCTGAAAATTAAAAGTCCGTGTGCATATACCCCACGTTTCAGGCACACAGGGGCTGCGTCCGAAACCGCCCACTACTCAGTAGGTACTGCATTTGAATTGAAACGTACTACTCTGCCGTTAGAAAAGTACGTTCTATACAGTATGAATGTGAGAAGTATGAATGGAATTCGGACATACTACATCCGCCATTTTGTCACGGTCACGTGACCTACCTGTGTCAGTTGCGTCGCTTCACTCCCATTCATTAATTCTCTCGCGGGGCATCATGGGATAGCGCAGCGTGCATGGGATGCGCACTTCAGAATCTCGCCGGAAGTAGTAAGTCATCCGGGTACTTCTCGCATACTGATTTTCGAATTCTATGAATTCGGACATACTACTCGGCTCGCATACTGATTTTAGCGTACTGTATAGTATGGAAGTATGCGGTTTCGGACGCAGCCACAATCTAGCGCTCACAATCTAGGCAAACCTAGGTAAAATATGGCGACTAACTAACTCCTTAGGAGCTTTATCGCCACCTACTGTATTTCACAAATATGGCAATCGAGACGGCCCATGCTTACTTTATTCACGTGTCCACATACACAAAGAAAACATAACACACCGTCTAATTGTAAGATTAAGTGTAATAAACTAATTCGGGATCTTAATATTGTCATACTTAGTTAAAATCGTTTTGTTGTAAAATATAAAAAACAAACAATGTGTCACATTAAAATGAATGACTATAGTTAATAATATAAAATGAATATAGTTATAAACTGATTTAAACTACTATCTTTTACTAAACTGTAGCAACTGTTGGTAATATATATATATATATATATATATATATATATATATATTACTATAATATATTACTACTATAGTTTTTAACGTGGGAAATCATTAATAAAAAAGTTATTAGAAAATTAGGCAAATAAATACTATTCAATCGCTTGAGTAAAATAAACTGTTATATATTTATTAAATGTAAAAAGATTTTTATTACATATGAAGATTATTACATATTATTGCCTATACATATTAACTTGCTATTATTTCCTATATTATAAATTAATCCATTGTATAAATAAACATGTCCAGTTTAGATCGTTCAACAAGGCCAGCAAATCTGCTATAGTGACTCTGTCAGATAAATAATGACTGACATATATGATGACCGATAGAAAACTGTTCAGTCTATTGTATTGAATGGCGATCGGAAACAACTTTCTCCATTCGCCTGTCTCGATCGCAATATTTGTGAAACAGTAAACACTATTGTTTATTGTGTACAATATTTCTCAACAATTTATATAAATATATTGATGACGATGTCCAAGAAGACGTTAATAACATTAACATCCGTCGTAACCATATATGGTTTGCCTACTTGACAACTTTCGCTTTCGCTGCTGAGAAGCCTCTAAATTTAAATTATTTCCACCTGACGACCAATTAAAATGACAGCCAATCAGAATCCATCCTGCTTTAGAGCGCGTGAACAGTTCAACTGTCGGACAACAATCTTCGCAATCTTATATAACAGAACATCAATCTCGCGTTGGTGTGACTCTGCGGCTTACTGAGGTGTTGTAGTGTGTGCAGTGCTGGGAGAAGTGGTAATGACCCTGACACACACGGCACACGTTGCCAGCTCCAGTCCTCTAACACAGGTCAGGGTGTCCGCCAGCTGGCTCTCCTCCTCCGGCCTGCGGTCTGACAAACAGCGCGACGCCGCATGAAGACTGACTCACCGATAAACCCTTCACATCCAGCCCCCATCCTGCGTATTTACCACAGTATCTGAGCATTTCACATCACGTGAGTGTTTTGAATGGTTACTTTTTGTTTCTCGCTGTAAACGATATACGTAAATTAGCAGTTTTCTGTATTTTTGTGACTTTTGAATCGCATTAGGAGAGTTTTATCTTTCTTCTGACAACTTTTAACCTTAAAACATTGAAAAAAGTGACATTTCTTAACGTTTTTAAAAGTTTATAGTTATATATTGGTGTTGGTGTTGAATATTATAGTACAAAACCTTGTACAAAGCTGACTACATTTTTTTTCTGTTATTTTACATATTTATTTCTCCATATATATTATTTATTACACGTGTTACTGTAGTTTTTCTCTTGCAAAAACAAGACATGTTGATAACATACATTTTTACTTCAGGTTTACGCTTGTTCTTTTTTTTTACGGACAAAATCCACTTACAGCATACATTTTAAGTGCAAACACAGCATGTGTAGATCTATTTACGGTACATACTGTAGTACCTAAAATTACCTTGCAATCTGTTGTGGTGGTACATTTACTCAAATAATACCACTGAATAATTTACTTTACAAATCAGGTATGAATACTGTTTTAGAAGATGTATTTAATGTATTATGCATTCAGCAATCTGTTAACTGTAGAAACAATTAAGTCAGATAAAAAAGTATGCTAAATGTATACTTGGTTCACCAAAATCAGATTCAACCATACATACATACACACACACACACACACACACACACACACACACACACACACACACACACACACACTCACTGGCCACTTTATTAGGTACACATTACTAGTACTGGGTTGGACCGCCTTTTGCCTTCAAAACGGCCTTAATCCTTTGTGGTGTAGATTCAACATAGCCTGACAAGTTTACTGCCCCAAAATACTTAAAATGTTTCTCAAAATAAAATATATTGTGTTCAAAGGGGAAAAAGGTTTTGACTTTTAGCCAGACATTTAAAAAAATAATATATTTTAGAGCAGTAAACACAATACCGAATATACCCCCCACACCAATACACCACCACCAGCCTGAACCGTTGATGCAAGGTTTCATGTTGTTTGATGCCAAACTCTGACTCCACCATCCGAATGTAGCAGCAGAAATGGAGACTCATCAGACCAGGCAACGTTTTACCAATCTTCTGTTGTCCAATTTTGGTGAGCCTGTGTGAATTGTAGCCTCAGTTTCCTGTGCTGACAGGAGTGGCACCTGGTGTGGTCTTCTGCTGCTGTAGCCCATCTGCCTCAAGGTTGGGCGTGTTGTGTGTTCAGAGATGCTCTTCTGCAGACCTCAGTTGTAACGAGTGGTCGTTTGGGTTATTGTTCCCTTTCTATCAGCTGGAACTTGTCTGGCCATTCTCCTCCGACTTCTGGCATCAACAAGGCATTTGTGCCCACAGAACTGCCGCTCACTGGATATTTTCTCTTTTTCAGACCATTCTCTGTAAACCCTAGAGATGGTTGTGCGTAAAAATCCCAGTAGATCAGCAGTTTCTGAAATACTCAGACCAGCCCTTCTGACACCAACAACAATGCCACGTTCAAAGTCACTTAAATCACCTTCCTTCCCCATTCTGATGCTCGGTTTAAACCGTAAAAGATCATTTTGACCAGGTCTATAAGCCTGAATGTATTGAATAATTGATATAATAAATCCAAAAAATCCTTCAAAGACTTTTATTTATTTTAGTACTATTACATATTAGTATTTTTGATTACATTACAGTGACTTTACTTCCTGAAGGCATTTATTCAGATTTGATAAATTGAACCAATTAAACATTATTTAAGGCATGTTCAACAAAATCAGACTCAATCGGATTTGTTACTTGTTTATGAATCATGAATGTTGCAGGGAAGCTCCTCGCTTTATATCATGTGCTTTAAACATTTTGTTGGTTCTATACTACCTTCCATCTTCCTCTCATAGTAAGTGTTCAATCGCTAGTGTTAGATTTTCTCCAGGATATTACAGCAGCGTTTTCTCATGTTTCAAATGTTCTACTGTCAAAAAGCATCAGTTTTTATGATGAAAGCAGCTGACGCGCATCACTCGATGAGATTAGGACGTGCTCCTGGATCAACATGCTCGGTAAACACAGCAAATTGGCTGAAAATTTGTGTAAATGAGATCTTGTATCCAGAAGCTGCAATTATGTCACAGAATCTGCTAAGAACTAAAC
>CAIGQQ010028288.1:82699-104265 GCA_903798035.1 Danio albolineatus
AAAAATAAGAAAGGCAAAATAATAAACAAAACAACAAACAGTGCACCGATAGAAGGATTGTATTCACAACCCAGCTGGATACACTCTTTCTAACCGGAGTTTCTAGTTTTTAAAGATGAATAACCTATCCAAAAAAAAAAAATACTCACCCGCATAAAGGAATCCCGGATGAGCCCCCAATTTATGTTACGGCCAGCTCGCGCACGACCGTACCATAAAAAGGATCAGATACCCTAACCCTAACTAATTCCTATCTAGTCTTTAGAGGTGTACCAGGCACGGGGCAGCATTAAACACTGAGCTCAGTGACGATCAGTCTTTAGACCAAAAGTCCGAAAGCGAACCCCCGACAGAGATTAAGATCTCCACCTAGGATAACCTCCAAAATTAAGAAAGGCAAAATAATAAACAAAACAACAAACAGTGCACCGATAGAAGGATTGTATTCACCCAGCTGGATACACTCTATCTAACTGGAGTTTCTAGTTTATAAAGGTGAATAACCTATCTAAAAAAAAAAACTACTCACCCACATGAAGGAATCCAGGACGAGCCCCCAATTTATGTTACAGCCAGCTCGCTCATGACCGCACTAAAAAAGGATCAGATACCCTAACCCTAACTAATTCCTATCTAGTCTTCAGAGGTGTACCAGGCACGGGGCAGCATTAAACACTGAGCTCAGTGACGATCAGTCTTTAGACCAAAAGTCCGAAAGCGTACCCCCGACAGAGATTAAGATCTCCACCTAGGATAACCTCCAAAATTAAGAAAGGCAAAATAATAAACAAAACAACAAACACCGATAGAAGGATTGTATTCACAACCCAGCTGGATACACTCTTTCTAACTGGAGTTTCTAGTTTATAAAGGTGAATAACCTATCCAAAAAAAACGACTCACCTGCCTAAAGGAATCCCGGACGAGCCCCCAATTTATGTTACGGCCAGCTCGCGCACAACCGTACCATAAAAAGGATCAGATACACACAAATGTATATAGTGGAAAAAACATTTATTAAAGTATATAACAAACTCTCTAGGGTTTGAAATAAATAAGAAATCAACTGAAATTCTCTCAACAAAATACAACAAAAACATAAGATGGCGAAACAAAAAGAGTTCAAAGGACAAAATGACCTCTCTGGGGAATAATAATCCACTAGAGGAAGTCCAGTTCTTCATAAAAATTTCATATATATACAACCTCCACCCATAAATTAACTAATTAACAGTGACGTCACGCTGCGAGGCCACCGAAAGGAAAGAAAACGGAAGACAGGGTCGTAACAGTAGCTTGGTCAGATTCAACAGGTACAATCATCACTCTGTAATAGAAGGGAAAGATTCACCGGTACAGGGTATTGGATGATTTTAGATAAGATAACAAACTCATTCATTTTTTTTTTTTTTTTCGCTTAGTCCTTTTTTTTAATCTGGGGTCGGAATGAACCACCAACTTATCCAGCATTTGTTTTACGCAGCGGATGCCCTTCCAGCTGCAACCCATCTCTGGGAAACATCCATACACACTCATTCACACTCATACACTACGGACAATTTAGCCTTACCCAATTCACCTATAGCGCATGTCTTTGGACTTGTGGGGGAAACCGGAGCACCCGGAGGAAACCCACGCAACCACGGGGAGAACATGCAAACTCCACACAGAAATGCCAACTGACCCAAGATAACAAACTCCTCAGTCCAAAATTTGTGTACTTTTCCACACTCCCACATCAAATGAAAAAAGATCCAAGTTCCTTTTCAGGACATTTATCACTGAGATCACGTTAAACATACACGGTTTTGATGGGGTGTTAAAGCTGCTGTCCATCTGTCCTCAGGTCTGTCTGCGGCGGCGGGCATCGGCGTGGACGACCTGCGGCGGCTCTGCATTCTGCGCATGAGTTTCGTTAAGGGCTGGGGTCCTGATTATCCTCGCCAGAGCATCAAGGAGACCCCGTGCTGGATCGAAATCCACCTGCACCGAGCCCTACAGCTCCTAGACGAGGTTCTGCACACCATGCCTATAGCTGACCCACAACCTCTGGACTGACAACCTCGCTTACCTTAATATCACTCTAAACTGACCTCTGACCTTAGATATGACCTTCCACAGGGGCGGATTCATGTGGACAAACCAGCAAAGCACTAACACTTGAGCAAACCGAGACTTTTGACTTTTCTACAGGAAAGTGGTGCAGGATGGACGAAATGGAGATGTTTGAAGATTTGTGTGTGTGTGTGTGTTTAGTGTGTTGGCCACATACACGCTGCAGATCGATACAGATTTTAATCAGATTTAGGTTAACTCCATGCACTTTCACACAACACAACACAGGAGGAATGATGTGGAAAAAATGTAGTACATTTATTCATTCATTTTTTTTCTTCAGCTTAGTCACTTATTTATCAGGGGGGCACCACAGCGGAATGAACCGCCAACTATTCTGACTTATATTTTACGCAGCGCATGCCCTTCCAGCTGTAGCCCAGTACTGGGAAACACCCATACACTCTCACATTTACATATACACTCATACACTATGGCCAATTTTGTTTACCCAATTCACCAATAGCGCATGTGTTTGGACTGTGGGGGAATTTAATTCAATTCACCTTTATTTCTATAGTGCTTTTACAATGTAGATTGTGCCCAAGCAGCTTCACATAGAAGATTATAGTAAATTGAAACAGTGTCAGTCCAGTTATCAGTGTTGGAGTTCAGTTCAGTTCAGTGTGGTTTAATATTCACTACTGAGAGTGCAAACACTGAAGAGTAATCCATCGATGCGCAGCTCTACAAGTCCCGAACCATGCAAGCCAGTGGCAACAGCGGCGAGGACAAAACTTCACCAATTGGCGAAAGTGAAGAATTAACAAAAAACTCGAGAGAAACCAGGCTCAGTTGGGCACGACTATTTCTCCTATGGCCAGATGTCTTGTGTAGAGCTGCAGTCTATGTGTCGGAGGCTGGAGAACTCGAGGTTTGTCTGTCCTTGGAGAGTCACAGGAATCAGTCTCATGCTGTCTAGTCCGCCATGCACCAAACAGCTGCTCAGGATACGGCCTGGTCCAGGATTATGGAACCTTGGGATCGTCTTGTCGCAGGTCTTGGATCACATCAGTGGTGCTGCATAGTCTCTGGGGGCCTCGGGATGAGTATCCCCAGGTGGAAATAGAGAATAACGAGAATAATTAGCGTAGCTGCTGTTCATTGTGTATATAAACGAGATGCGTGGAGCACACTCATACCGCTATGTGCTGTATTGAGTGTATGCTTTACTAAAAAGATCCTCGGACATTATCAGGAAGGCTATTCCAGAGTTTAGGAGCCATAAATGAGAAGGCTCGACCCCCTTTACTTGACTTTGCTATTATGGGTACTACCAGAAGCCCTGAGTTTTGAGATCTATACAGTTTTACCATTAGAAGCTGGTTATCTTGACACACTGCTGCCACTCAACTGTGTTTAAACCCCTTATAAAAGTGATTTTTGCATAATAGGTGCCCTTTTAGTATATGAAAATGAAAGCTATATTACACTTTTTAGAGTTTTGATGCGTTACAAAACCTTGACCCATATACACAATTAACACAGAATGAAGTTAGATATGGAGTTTAATGCAACAATTAACACAGGGGTGTGACTTTAATGAACAATTTACACAGAAATTCATTCATCTTGTGTTTAAAAAATGTAATGTCCAGATCTCTGTAGTGGATATGTGGCCAAAATGTCATCCTGTGTGCGTGTGTGTATCTGTATTATTTTTGATGCGTTGTTTTGATAACACTAATGTTCACTCAGTTATAGCAAGCACTTGGGTATTTTATGACCCTTGTAAAGACTGTTTTTCCTAGAAAAGGCAACAATATCAGTCATGTTTTTTTCTCAGAGCCCAGAAAAAAGGAGTTCAGGCACAACACAAGAGGCTGTTTTAGACTATCTGGATATTCTTTTGGACGTGAGACCAAGTGAATTTCTTTTAAATGAAGATTTTTCTCCATTGAGCACGGGTGGGTCTAATAACTAACTTTGCTCTGGAATTCTTTACCTTTTTATATGCATTTGTTTCTCTTTTTTCATAGTGATGCATGTTCATGTTGGCATGGCGATGGAGGACCTGTGATTAAACTGAAGGTGTGTTCATAATGACATACTAGCATACTATTATTTTTGCAGTAGGTGTATAATTTACTGTACAGCAGGGGTGACCAACCCTGCTCCTGGAGATCGACCGTTCTGCAGATTTCAGTTGCAACCCATATCAAACACACCTGCCTGTAGTAGCCTCCTAGTGCTGTTCTGGTCCTGATTAATTGGTTCAGGTGTGTTTGATCAGGGTAGGAGCTGAACTCAGCAGGAAGGTCCATCTCCAGGAGCAGGGTTGAGCACTCCTGCTGTACAGCAATGGCAAAACTTAAAGGGCCATGAAACCCCCCTCTTTCAGTTCAAGTCTACCTCAGAATTAAAAAAAAAATGCTCCGAGATGGGCGTGGAGCTCTGTGGGCAGAGGGAGGAGTGTGTCCGGCTGAGCAGGGGAAAAAGAGGAGCGAACAACTGCTGTCATTTGGCTCACAAAACGAGACACAAACCATGAGGAAACCCATGATTTTATAGTTTACAAAGTTAAAATGCAAAGAAATAATCAGTAATAAATGTTTTTTCTCCTCCTCAATCCTCAATGCAGACACAGTGGATAGCAGTGCAGCGGGTCTCTTGCCCTATATATTTCAACCATTAACTCTGCCCGTAATCTAGAGCATTTTAAACATGTGTGAACACAGCAGCACGGATATAAGTGGCGAATGGTAACGAACCATTCACTGTAACAAACTCAACTGATAAATGACAAAGTCCGCCATTCTTCAATTCTCATACAGCTCTTTAGACAAAAATGCTTGCTGCAAACCAATAACTTTGCTGTATCGGCCCTCAAAGAATCGCAGGGAAAAACATGCAACAAACCCTGTTGATCATGGAAGTAAACACATACGACCCTGTGATGTGGCGGACGATCGCACCCAGTCATTAGCAAGGTTTCCATCCAGCTATTTTTATTCGCATTTTAAATATGCGCATAAAAAACGATTGATGGATATGCCGAGATGTGCATAAATTTTGAGAATGCACATAAAAAATGTACGCCCATAACTGAGTAGGATAAACGTTTTATTCGATAAGAAAAGATGCACATAAACTGTGATTTTGTTCTAAGAGATCATGTGAGGATAAAAATGTGCACCAGCAGGCTGAGCACATTGTAAAACATCTGAAATGTTGTTTTGGTCATCCTAAAGTGCCTCACCGTTTCAGTAGTTGTGTTATTATATTATTAATGACCTCCAGAATCAAGAGCATCTGTGCTCCGCGTCTGACACCTTCAAACACCACCGCGCATTCACTGTGTGTCAGGATTGCCTTCTGAGCCACAAGTCCTTTATTAAATGAAGAGAAGATTCACGCAGCTTCTCCTACTGCAGCAAATTACGTTTCTACTGTTGATATTTGGCGCCAGTTAATCAGGAAGGGACGATTTTGTCCGCTTTGACTCGTTGGATGGAAACGCTGCTTTATTCGCACGTCTTTTATGCAGTAATCCAGTTTTGTGCATAAAGTTCATTCGCATTTTTGGATGGAAACATAGCATTTGACTTCTGCTGTCTTCATTAGTTTCAATAACACAGATTTCTTTACAAGGCGTCTTTGGATATTTTTTCTGCTGGAGATGCTGTTGTCCTAAAAAAAAATTAAAAAAAATTTAAAAAAGAATAAAATAATACCTTAGGGACGGTATTACAGAAAATTTTGGCGGTATGAAAACCTTGACTTTTCCAAACGACAGTATACCTTGAAAACGGTTATCGTCCCATGTCTGGAGTACGGTTCATGTGAACTCTGGTCCGGTTCACTTGTAGTATGAATGCAATCGTACCAAATTCCGAAAGAGAACTATAGTTTTCATAACGTTCATTTGTGTGTGTATGTGTGTGTGTGTGTGTGTGTGTATCACCTACCTTGACGACAAGCAGGACTGACCCAGTTCTATCAGTGATAATGTCTGCTTGTCTCCTCCAAAAACAGCTTCCGCAGACATCACGTCATGTTCTGACTATTTTTAATATTATTTGCGGCAGATATACGCACGTGACTCTCTGTATTTTGGTTTTGGTAAAGCAGAATAACCGTGACATGTGGACGTCTCCATTTTGGCGCTTTGCTTTCGTGGCCGTGATCTAGCAACAGCCGTACACAAAACAGCAGCTTGATGATGCAAGCACACCGGAGGTTCAGAAGGAAAAAAAAACAGTGTGAACACAAACCAACCTAGAAGGTGGCAAGGGGGGACACTCGAACTTGGATTCGGTCCAGACAATTGAATCAAGTGTGAAAGCACCCTGAACGTCTCAACGCAATTGGTTTACATTGGCCACGCCCCCAATCTTACATGATAAATAAGGTCAATAAGGCTTTAGCAAAGATCTCCTATGGGATAAACGAATAGAAAAAAAATACTTCCGGAACAAAACAAATTGGGCAGGGGGTCAACCAATATTTTCTGAAGTTAAATTAATTACATGTGGCTTAGTGGTTAGCACTGTTGCCTCACAGCAAGAAGGTTGCTGGTTTGAGTCCCAGCTGGGTCAGGTGGCATTTCTGTGTGGACTTTGCATGTTCTCCCTTTGTTCGTGTGGGTTTCCTCCGAGTGCTCCGGTTTCCCCCACAGTCCAAACACATGCGCTATAGCTGAATTAAATAAGCTAAATTGTCCTTAGTGTATGAATGTGTGTGAATGCGAGTGTGTATGGGTGTTTTCCAGTAATGGGTTGCGGCTGGAAGGGCATCCGTTGTGTAAAAAATATGCTGGAATAGTTGGCGGTTCATTCCACTGTGGCAACCCCTAAACGGACTAAGCTGAAGAAAAATGAATTGAATGAATTACATTGCCAATATGGTTCCCCTGCCGAATTAAACATTCAACATGCATAAAATATATATCAGACTACTGTTTAACATGTTCATCATGCTGTTATATAGTATGCTAGTACTGATTTTTGAGCAGCCCGTGTGTTCTTGTGTGTTAAATTGTGCATGAATGAAAGACTTGTTCTGCAGGTTGTTCAGGCTGATGGAGATTTTCCAGTATTTCTTCACTTATTAGTGATTATGTTAATGTCTGTTTGACATGTAATTCAACATGATGACTTTATCTGACTGATATCACCACATGACTATAACGATACTGGGTAACACTTTATTTCGATGGTCCATTTGAGTATCAGTAGACTGTCTACTTAATATCTGTTGATACTGACATTCAACAGACATTTAACTGACTATAAGAAACTTTGCAAGTACATGTCAACTTACACTAACCATAACCCCAAGCTAACAGTCTACTTATAATCTAATCAGAATTAGCTGTAATGTAACTTAAACGCAACAAACGGACCATTGAAATAAAGTGTGACCCGATACAGTAGCTATGAATATACAGTCAATATTTTTCATTATAAGTCTCTTGTGGATAAGTTGCTCTCAGAAACTATTAAATGTTATGATCTGGTTTGTACTTTAAAAAAAAATTGTTTGGTAATTGATCTAAAATAGCATCATTTACTGTAAGTTTGAAAATTTACTACAGTAAACCACATTTTCTACAAAAAAAATACAAGCTTTTACTGTAGTTAGTTAAATATTTTGTGCTAAATCTATCATGGTAATGGAGAAATATACCACCACATTTTATATTTTTCATGGCTCATCAAATATCTGTTGAATATTTGATTCATCCCTCCCACAACAGCAGTTTGGAGCCCATAAACATGGAAGAATGCAGTTGAAGGTAAAACTCAAATCTCACACACAAGCACCAATGTTTGTTTTTGCGAAAAGTAGGTACATTCCATAGGTTTCCATTCATTTTATACTGTTCAAACCGTATATTGTATTGCCCTTACCCAACCCTACCCCTAAACTCAACCATCACAGGAGACTGTGTGCAGCTTTACTCTCTGATTAAACTCATTCTGTGGGATTTATACGTTTTTTGGAGAAATGAGGACGTCACCAATGACCTCGTATTTCACCTCCTTTTTGTAATACCTGTGTCATTCAGATTTGTGTCCTGACATGTCACAAAAACACATACTGTACACACACTACTGTAGATACGTAATGTAGAATATTCATTCATTCATTTTCTTTTCGGCTTAGTCCCTTTATTAATCCGGGGTCGCCACAGTGGAATGATCCGCCAACTTATCCAGCATTTGTTTTACGCAGCGGATGCCCTTCCAGCCACAACCCATCTCTGGGAAAAATGTAGAATATAATACATTATATTTAATTACGTGATTTTGTGTAAAATCTGGGCATTTTGAGAAGGTAAAGATTACTGGCTGAAAATGTTACTACAGTAGATCATATTTTCTACCATAACTACAAGTTTCTACTGTAGTTTTCTCTGCGTTTATTTATTTTTTTGTTTTGGATGAAACTCTTGTGACCATAGTAATCTATCTTAGCGAAGTAATATAGGTTGTTTGTTACTACATGGTTCTGGTTATGCACAAAATTCAGTTGGAAGGCAGAAAGTAAAAAACAGAGGAATTCAGAAGAGTGCTCAAACATTGGAGTAGATTGAGAATGTAATGTAATGTGTGTATTTATATAGCGCATTTCAAGAGTTCACACTTAGCTGATGATTGATAATAAAGATTGTTTGGCATGCTGTCCCGGGAGAGAGCCCCGAGCTCATAAGATCCTCGAGCCCAGGGCTCCCTCACGTTTGCAGGGCGAGAGGAGAGTTTGAGCTCAGGTGGATCTTGAGAACTCCCCTGCAGGTAGCTAATGAACAGACAGTGATTGCTCTTAAGAGATTACTTACTAGGAGCATGTCTATGGTGCTGATTTGTATTAGTCAATTAACTTAAGTTTCATGTTTTTGGACGGTGGGAGGAAACCGGGGAAAACCCATGTGAGCATGGGGAGAACATGTAAACTCTGCACTAAAACGTCGGCTAGCTTGGTAAGGACTAGAACCAGTGACGTTCTTGATGTGAGGCAACAGTGGTAACCACTGGGCCACCGTGCCACCCATCTAGGAAAGGAGGAGGAGTAGGGCTGGAGGGGGGATTCCTCATTATGAAGATGGCTGTGATATGGAACTTTTGGTATTTATAGTGGCTTAGGAATCATCTGATTGGTGGATCATAAATTGGATAATGCAGGACAGGCCGCAAGCAATCATAAGCACGTGATCCTCTCGAATTTAGTTTATAAATAACGTCACTTCACCTACTGTGTATGGCCATACACCCATCACCTAGCACTTCACAATCATGAAAGGGGAGGGTCTCTCCACACCACCACCAGTGTGCAGCATCCACTAGGATGATACGGTGACAGCCACAGGACAATGGTGCCAGTGCGCTCACCACACACCAGATATAGGCGGGGTGGAGAGGCAGTGATGAAGCCTATTCGGTGGATGTGAATGATTTAGGCTACGTTCACACTGCGAGGCTTAGTGCTCAAATCAGATTTTTTCTCAGATCTGATGTTTTTGCACAGCTGTTCACACTGCTGTTATAAATGTGGCCAATATCAGATTTGCAATGTGAACAGATCATGGTTCTAAACTGACCGGCATGCGCAAAAGTGCAGGTACGGACAGCACAGAATGTCTAATTATCCACACAATGTGTATAGTGCATGAATCAAGCATGTTGTCATGCTTAATGTAATTATTGCCCTTGTCACAGACCACCGTGGTGTATTTCATGAACTGTGAAGGGTTGTGCTCCTGCTAATGTGTATTTGAAACCTAAAATAAGTCTCTTGTGATTGACACTGATCATTTGTGATTTATGTCAACCGCGGTGCGCCTGTCTCACCACCGGTGTAGTGAACTCATCAAGGGTTAATGAGCAGCCATAGACTAAACTGTGAAGGCGGAGTTGGTTTATCTCTGTTTGCAGAGTTATTTCATTTAACGCCGTTATAAACACCAGACATGTGCAGAAGGGGGGTTTGGGTGCTTGAGCACCTGCTCTTTATTCACTCAGAGAGAAAGTTTGTCTTTAAAATGAAAGCGCCCTCTCCTTTGAGCACGGATCCCCTATCCGCAACACCCCCCGACACAGCTTCGCGATCAACCCGTGCCCCAATCGTTGACCAGATTGGTTAACAAGCTCCAGTTTTGCCTTCAAAATCTTTTTCAAAATGAACAACCAACTTTCTGTGGTAAAATAATCTCCCTGTGTGCCGTTTCTACTGCTGCTGAGGAGTAGATGACGTCTGCAGCACAAAATGACGACGCATGTCGCTCAAAGATTATGTAAAAGTCACATGAAATCCGACATAACCACTCACACTGCGGTCGCATTGCAGAATATCAGATCTGTGTCTGATTTAAGACTACATATGAAAGTGGCACAAATCTGACATGAAAAGATCAGATTCCATGCGGTTTGGGCTGTTCACACTGTCATTACCTAAGTAACATGTGGGCAAAAAAAATCAGATTCAGGCCACATTTGCCTGCAATGTGAACATAGCCTTAGACTCCATGATGGGTAAGGGCCGATGGAGGGAAATCGACCAGAACACCGGGGTTACACCCCTGCTCTTTACAAGAAGTCCTATGGGATTTTTAATGACTACAGAGAGTCAGGACCTGTTTTATGCCTCTTCTGAAAGACGGCGCTCACTAACAGTATAGTGTCCCCTTCACTTTACTGGGGCTTGAGGACTCACACAGACCGCAGGTTCAGCGCCCCCCTGCTGGCCTCACTAACACCACTTCCAACAGCAACCTAGTTTTCCCAGTATTGCTGTGGCTATAAATATTGTCTCATTTTACAGAAAACCCCTCCAGTTTTACGATGCATATAGGATATTGCATTTTAAGGATTTATTTGTGTTATTTACGATCTGTTCGGTCCGTGTTCTATTTCATTTTATCCCACTAGGTGGCAGTAAAGTATTTTTTATCTTGTTTTATAATAATAATAATAATTCATTTATTTGTAAATGGCGCCTTTCTAGACACCCAAGGTCGCCTTACAACAAGCATTAACAGTTATACAAATTAAAATGATTAATAAAAACATTGCCGAACAAGCATTTTAAGTGCATGTAAGGGGTTACAAACACATCGTGAATATAAAATAACATGATAAAAAGTAATTAAAAGAATGTCTGCTTAAAAAGATGGGTCTTCAGACGAGATTTAAAAGCGTGAAGACTATCACTGCTCCTTAGGACCAGGGGAAGACAGTTCCAGAGCCGAGGAGCCATAGAGCTAAAAGATCTGAGTGCTTAATCGAGTGCGGTGAGATAGTGAGGAGCAAGATTATGAAGTGCCTTGAAAGTATGTTAAAGATGCCAAAAGGATAAAATATGTCCAATGTAAAAAGAAGAGATAAGTAAAATAAATAAATAAAATAAAATAAAAAATAAAATAAAGGGCGCCACGGTGGCCTAGTGGTTAGCACGTTCGCCTCACAGCAAGAAGGTCGCTGGTTCGATCCCCGGCTGGGCCAGTTGGCATTTCTGTGTGGAGTTTGCATGTTCTCCCCGTGGTTGCGTGGGTTTCCTCCGGGTGCTCCGGTTTCCCCCACAGTCCAAAGACATGCGGTACAGGTGAATTGGGTAAGCTAAATTGTCCATAGTGTATGTGTGTGAATGAGAATGTATGCATGTGTTTCCCAGAGATGGGTTGTGGCTGGAAGGGCATCCGCTGCGTAAAACAAATGCCGGATAAGTTGGCGGTTCATTCCGCTGTGGCGACCCCGGATTAATAAAGGGACTAAGCCGAAAAGAAAATGAATGAATGAATGAATGGGCATGTGCATATTTTGCTGGCGTCTGTACTTGCAGTCTAGCGCTTGTGTAATTGTTAAATGAGAGTGGCTTGACGAATCAGGGAACGATACACAATTGTCCAGAATACCAATCAGTGAGCAACTGTGGATAACCATGGCCATAACCATTCTGAAACACCAGCATTTGCCAATTAAGACCTTGTCTACACTAAAGGCTGATTTATACTTCTGCGTCAAGCACACGCTTATTCTCCGGCGCAGCCTGCGTGCGTTCGCATAGTCCTCGCCGTGGCTGACGCCAATACTGATGTGCACCTCTTAAAAAAAACACAAACCACGGGTAACGCAAGCTCTGTGATTGGTCGGCTTGGTATCGGTGACTAGTGTGGGCGGGGCTGAGAGCTGTAAGCCCGATGGAGCGAGTTAATCAATTATGAGAAAATGAAGGCCCTTAAAAGGTATTAAAAAGTCCTAATTACATTTTACGAGGTCTTAAATTCTGTTCAAGCGTTGTCCAAAGTGTTTGACTCCAAAAAAGTGTAAATATGTTTATTTTCCTCTTAAGATTAACAATGGTGTGTTTGATCCATGTGTTTGGTTCGGACGGGGCGCTTCCGGCCAATCTCCTCACGTAATTTGCGACAACTGCGGGAAGGCGATGTGACGCTCTGCACATGTAGCGAAACCATAGAGTGAAACAGACGGCAAAATGGGAAAATGTAAGTCTGAGTACTCCTGTTTGGAGAAAGACGAGTTTTAACAGTGGCTGAAGCCTGTCGCTGAAAACAACGACGTAATTTATTCTTTCAAGCTTTGTATCTTCCGAGCTCATCTAAGTTCTGTTGTGCTCCATTGATTTATTTAACTACAACTGTTTATTAACAACTGTTAATTAAGTTACATGTTTGATACTGATAAGAACTTAAAGTGTCGACGATGTCTTAAAATATTCTGAGAAAGTCTTTAAAATGTCTTAAAAAGGTATTGAAATTACCTTTAGGATTCCTGCATAGACCCTGGATTACTAGTGTCGAGTCCCATGAAGGAGCTCCAGATCCAGTTTTGTGTTTACGTTATGATTAAAGTTGCCCGCCTCAGAATAAGCGAGTTTGAGCCACTTGTACATTAAGGTAGCGTTCAAGAAAAACAAAACACCAGTGAAGAAACTCGACACAGAGGAACATAAACACCTACTGCCATCTAGTGTTTCTGAAGTGTTATTCCAGAGCAACACAAACACCACGCAGAAGTATAAATGCAAGGCTATGCGCAAGGCAGACACCGTGGGTTACGGCCATCATTCGACGCAGAAGTATAAACCAAGCTTAACATTTTCAAATGTTATTAGTGTGGACATAGCCTAAAACAGGGTCTTCTGTGTTTTTGAAACACTGTTTTTGCAGGTCAAGAATACTGGAGTAGTGTGGACACCAGACTTAACCATAACAGATCATATGCATTTAAAACAAAAACGCCTCAGTGTAAACGGCACCCGATACTGAACCCTGGTGTACACCAAACAGGCAGAAACATAAAAACATGTGTCTTTCTGCTTCCAGATGAACTCTGGTTCAGTTTGAGTGAAATAATAAAGACAACACCAAACAAAAACACGTAACAGAACCAAAAACAGGACATGATGTCAGAAGACGTGACCATAAAAGTGCTTCTTGTGTGTTGTCTCTGCATGAAAAATGTCTGTCACTATTTCGACCAGCCCGATCTCACGAGGAAACGTAACTGTTTTGCGTATTTTTAGAAAAGTGGCTAATTTGTACAAATTCGTATAAATTAATTTGTATGAAAATGTATAATGGGCCACACAGTGCCTCAGTGGTAAGCACTGTCGCCTCAAAGCAAGAAGGCCGCTGGTTCAACACTGGCTGGACCATTTGGCATTTCTGTGTGGAGTTTGCATGTTGGCGTGGGTTTCCTCCCCAGTCCAAACGCATCCACTATTGGTGAATTGAATAAACCAAATTGTCCGTAGTGTATGAGTGTGTATGGGTGTTTCCTAGTATTGGGTTACAGCTGAAAGGGCATCCGCTGTGTAAAACATACACTGGATAAGTTGGCGGTTCATTCCGCTGGGGAGAACCCTGATGAATAAAGAGAGTATGCCAAAGGAAAATAATTAATGTTAAAAGCAGACATGCACCAAAAGCCCACCCCTAACCTCACCCCTCATTTGAGTACGGGAAAATTGTATGTGCATATGAGATCATACAAATTAAAACGAATCAGCCACTAAATCAAAAAGTTATGAATTGTCATGAGATTGCTTTGGTTTTGACCCCTTTTATACATCTTACAAGCTTCTCGCAAGTTTATTACGTGGCTCAATATTGTTTTGGATGTTTTCTGTAAGTTCTGCTTTAACATTGACATCACAAAGGATCATTTTGTCTTGTATCTTTTAGATTTGCCCTTAAAAATTAAACCAGGACCAAATGTGTCACTGAGTATGTTTACATGGACACCAATAATCAGATTTTAATATGATTAGGACAGTACTCTGATTAAGAGTCGACCATGGAAACAGCGAGTTTTGATTAATCCGATTAAGGTCATAATCGAACTGAACAGAAATCTGATTAAGACATGTGGAGTATGCCGATATTAGGAGCATTATTGAAGTGCACACATGTAAACACCGCAATCAAACTATTATCGTCATGTAGGATTCTCGCCGCAATTTACGACAGGATAGTCTACACCAGAGATGCCCAAAGTAGGTTTGATTTGGTCCACCATCGCGTCTAAATAGAGAAGGAGAATGATAAAGAGGTGTTTGGGGGAAATACCTTTGACAGAGATCTTCATTTTGAAAATAACGTAACCTTTTGTTTCTTTGTTTTATTACTGAGCTTCAAAAATGCCACCTAAAATTAAATCATACAACTAAATGTTGTAAATGAATCAGACTTTTCAAATGTAAACACTGTCACTTGACAGATAGAGGACATTGCACAAGTCATCTGTGAGCAAACCAAGGTGAAGGCAGGAGCAGCTCGACTAGTGTACTCATCATTGAACTCCATTGTGTTTGTTTTTACTGTAATAACTTCAGTATAAAATGTTACAAACAACACTGTGTTAGTTTATATGTTTTAAAGTAACATATTTAGGAAATTCCCCTTGGCAAATTTACTGTACAGTTTGGTATACATTTGGCCCACAGCCCTCAATCCAGTTTGGTTTTTGTCCCTTTATAGGAAAAACTTTGGGCTTACCTGGTCTATACACACACGGCTTTTTGACACTATTCTTTGCACCTAAAGAGCATACCTGTCAACCCTCCTGTTTTTCCCAGGATTCTCCCGTATTTTACAGTTCTTTCCCGCTATCATCCCGTAAAGATATTTTTCCGTATTTCTCCCGTATTTTCAGTCTTTCTCTGAAGGATGGCAATAAATATTAAAGAGCCGATCCTCCCTATACGCAACCCATACCGCCGAACCACCAGGGGCCGCCCCTTGCTCTTAAATATGAGTCTGTTCTTTGCTTTCGTTTTATT
The DNA here is from genome assembly GCA_903798035.1 of Danio albolineatus. Taxonomy (NCBI): domain Eukaryota; kingdom Metazoa; phylum Chordata; class Actinopteri; order Cypriniformes; family Danionidae; genus Danio; species Danio albolineatus. Next base: position 98,054 of record CAIGQQ010028288.1, read on the forward strand.
TAGGCATGAAACACTTTGAAATAAACATAAAAACGGCGGGATTCCCTTTCCTTTTTATTACTGGTGCCGTCGCTCCTCCTATGCAATCATCAAAACAGTCATATAGAGGTGCGTGACTGTCAGACGCGCTCCATAGTGATGAATAGACACTGTTTCCCAAACGGATTCTGTACATGCGATTTGAAGCGGAGTGAAAGTCTGGGTTTTGGGTGCGTGTTTAAACAGACATTACACATAATTAATAATAATAACATCTAAAGATGTCGATCTTAGTGTTTTTTTTTCCAAACACAACTAATTTGTCCTAAATGAGCATAAATAGTTAGGAAAGCAATCGAATGCTTTCATTATAATGATATTATAATGTATTTTAAAGTGACACCTCTGTTATTTAATGTAATCAAACGAAAAATCATAATAAATGAGATTCATTCGTTGCTCTTTAATCAGAATGTGTGAGTTATACAGTGAAGGAAAGGTTAATGAGATTTGAAAATTCTATTTCTTTATTAATGTTAATTTTCTGAACTTTTTTTTTGTTGTGTGTGTGTGTTGGGGTTTGGAGGTATCCCTTATTTTCATATCCCAGTGTTGAAAGGTATGCTATAGAGTCAGTAAAAGACAGCAGCAGACGAAAATGCAAATGTTTCTCCGGTATCAAATACTATTAAAACGACACTCTTCCAGCAGTTCCTTGCATCCAATATCTCATTTGTCATGGGGAGGATGAATGAAATGTTCCTGAATGAAAGTGAAAGTGACAAACTGCAGTTAAAAGTCGACAAATTAGGAATGAAACACCTGAAATTACATGTAACTCTGAAGGAAACGTGGATAACGCGATGATGTTAATCGAGTTATGTGCTTTAACATGTAAAACAGAATCATACAAGGAATATCCAAAAAGCAGCTGACGTAAACAACTTCGTCTTATTCAGATTAAGGCAAATAATTCCATTACTGATGTCCATGTAAACGCAGTCAGTGCCGATCTACAAATGTGAGCACACCCTTAAACTTTAATTCACAATGTTCAATTATATTTCAGTCTCTAGATATGAACCAGGACTTCAGTGTGGTAGCACGAAAACCTCATTTTACTCACTGTTTTTGATGCTTGATATGTATTGAGTCTTATTGGAGTGATACAATGTAGGTGCTTGTGCTCATTCTGATTGTGTTTCAGGCAGATTTCACTGATGGACAGGTTTATTGCACATACAAAACACTACATTAAATCCTACTGTAACATTATATTTATTGTTTATTTATTAACAAATGGTATAACATCCTTAGTATGTGTTTATTTTGATAGAAAAACAACAACAATGTTTATTTAATGTGTGTTATTCATTTACACGTGAAATAAAGGATGCTTAATAATAATATTTCTCATCTTCTTTCCTTCATATCAAGGGAATAGGCAAGCTGAAAAGTCCTGATGCGTGTTGTGATCGCATGATTCATTCGTTTTCCTTCGGCTTAGTCTCTGTTCATCAGGGCTTGCCACAGCGGAATGAACCACCAACTGTTCCAGCATATGTTTTACACAGCTGATGCCCTTTCAGGTACAACCCAGCACTGGGAAACACCCATACACACTCATTCACACACATACACCACAGCCAACTTAGTATGTTAAATTCACCTATAGCGCATGGACAGTGAGGGAAACCCCAGAGGAAACCGACGTGAACACAGGGAGAACATGCAAACTTCACACAGAAATGCCGACAGGCCCAGCTGATGCTCGAACCAGCGACCTTCTTGCTGTGAGGTGACAGTGCTAACCACTGAGCCACCGTGTCACCCTTGCATGATTCAGTGTTTACATGTTTACAGTTATTAGCATCCATGAAAACACAGATCTGTCAATGACCTAAAACTGCAGTGAAGCAAAGGTCAGAAATGCCAGATGAGTCATTCAGATGGAAAGGATCAGTCTTGTTTCTTAATATGAGGAGTTCCCATTTAAGTCTTAAAGTACCGTACGTCAAAGAGGTGACCATAATGCTGTATCATTAAGAGATGAAAGTAGACGTCTGTTACTTTAATCCTTCAGGTGGAGTCTGAATCGCCTCTCCCAGCAATTTCAAAGTCCAGTTTCTTCACATACTGGAAGATTATATAACACGGACATAAGAAAGCAGATCAATCTGAAGGTGAAAGTGTTCGATTGGTGTGGAAAAATGGGGCAGGAGGATAAAACAAATGTAAAGGCGAAACTGGTTATGATTGGGCAGAGTGAGTGTGGGCTGCATTATTGACTGTGTATTTACGCAAACGTTCAGAAGTGGCGCAAACTAGGAGGAGAAGCTGTGTCAGTTATTGGTGCGACTCTGTAATTATGCAGAAACTGCTTTCAGTTCTGTCATGGGACTGAAATGAGAGGATAAATACTTACCGGCCACTTTATTAGGTACAGCAGTCCAACTGCTCGTTAACGCAAATTTCTGATCAGCCAATCGCATGGCAGCAACTCAACACATTTAGGCATGTAGACATGGTCAAGACGATCTGCTGCAGTTCAAACAGAGCATCAGAATGGGGAAGAAAGGGGATTTTAGTGACTTTGAACGTGGCATGGTTGTTGGTGGATTTCAGAAACTGCTGATCTACTGGGATTTTCACGCACAACCATCTCTAGAGTTTACAGAGAATGGTCTGAAAAAGAGAAAATATATGGGCGCAAATGCCTTGATGATGCCAGAGGTCTGAGGAGAATGGCCAGACTGGTTCCAGCTGATGGAAAGGCAACAGTAACTCAAATAACCACTCGGTACAACCGAGGTCTGCAGAGCAACATCTCCCATTAGTACCAATTGAGCATCATGTCAACACCACAGCCTACCTGAGTATTGTTGCTGACCATGTCCATCCCTTTATGACCACAGTGCACCCATCTTCTGATGGCTACTTCCAGCAGGATAACACACCATGTCATAAAGCGTGAATCATCTCAGACTGTACTCCAATGGCCTCCACAGTCACCAGTTCTCAATCCAATAGAGCACCTTTGGGATGTGGTGGAATGGGAGATTCACATCATGGATGTGCAGCCGACAAATCTGCAGCAACTGCGTGATGCTATTATGTCAATATGGACCAAAATCTCTGAGGAATATTTCCAGTACCTTGTTGAATCTGTGCCATGAAGGATTAAGGCAGTTCTGAAGGCAAAATGGCGTCCAACCAGCTACTAATAAGGTGTACCTAATAAACTGGCCGTTGAGTGTAAGTTGCAGGATGTGATCCATTGCTATGGTGACGCATTGCTTTTTTTCTTGCAGTTACAACGTACAAACAACAGACAACAGTCTTATAGTACAAACAATACAGATATTTTCTTCAACAAGGAAGAAATGACAATTTTAAAGAAGTATGTCATCGATATAGCAAAAAGAATCAGTAAATAATAAATAATAAAGAGAGGGCACATGAAAAAATTATTAATTAAATGCAGAATATTAAATATTGAATTGCTGCCACACACGTTGTTTTTGTCTACTCAGTCATTTTATAATACATTTTTAATGAAAGTTTCATTAAAATGAGATATTTTATCATAATAACAAGAAGTTGTTTAATTAAAAATCAAATGTTCTCATAATAACAAGATGTTATTTAGTCAAAATGACATCTTTTCTCATAGCAAGATCGTTTCTTTAACTGTGCACTGGGCAAATTCACTACCCTTTTGTTCTGTTCGGGATGAAAACATCCACCGAGTTAAACTGCTGTAAATATGCATCAGATAAATATTAAGGCAAGGAAAGGCAAGTTTATTTCTATAGCACATTTCATGCACTGGGAATTCAAAGTGCTTTACATAAACAGGAATTAAAGAAACATAAAAACACAGATAAAAACAGATTAAAATCTGTTAAAACAGGTTATAAAGCAATGAAAAAGAAAAGAAAGACACAATAGTGTTACCTGTGGGATGTAGCACAGTGCTCATTCAGTAAAGGCACAGCTAAACAGATGTGTTTTCAGTCTTGATTTGAATGTGCCTAATGTTGGAGCACATCTGATCATTTCTGGAAGCTGATTCCAGCAGCGAGGGGCGTAATAGCTGAAAGCAGATTCACCCTGCTTTGACTGAACTCTTGGAATTTCTAGTTTGACCCTAAAGATCTGAGTGATCTATTAGGTTTGTATTCAGTGAGCATATCTGTAATGTATTGAGCTCCTAGGCCATTTAGTGATTTATACACAAGTAGTAATACTTTAAAATCTATTCTGAATGTAACTGGGAGCCAGTGATGTGCTCTGATTTCCTGGATGTGGTCAGCAGTGTTTTGGATTATCTGAAACTGTCTGACTGTCTCTTTTGCAAGACCAGTGAGGAGGCCGTTACAGTAATCCACCCTGCTGCTGATAAAAGAATGAATCACCCACAGTCCTGATCAAAACTACTAAATTGCTTAGAAAATTTTAAATCTTTAATTGCCAAATTCACAAATGATGTCACTGATTTGGTGAAAAAAACACAAAATTACCCATTTTCAATATAAAAAGGAATTATTTTTATCACAGTTTTGGACATGCTAGAGATTAGTAACAACATTGCCTTTGATGCATAGTTTTTGATTTGATTATTTTTTTTTCTCCCTAATTTACTGTTGGTGGCTGTTTTTGCCCCATTGACTTTATAATCACATTTGATGGTGCATAAATCAAGTCTTTGTTTTTGTTAACTCCAAGTAGTAGCTGAGATGCGTATTTTGATTTTCTCAGACACGTCAAGGTAAGTGCGCAAAGACCACTCACACACTCACACACTCACAGACACACAGACACACACTTTAATTTGCTGTTATACTCCATATAAAATAGTGAAACTCAGCTTTTTTTTTTTGCTCAGGCCTATCTAAGGGATTAATGATGCCAACTGATGACCAACAGTTAAAAAATACAAATTGTACCTCTTCCCAAAAGGAAGAACCACCAACAATCAAAAATGCAGGATTATACGGTGTCATGGTTTTGTAATCAAAAAATGGGGTTATAATGGGAGCCAATAGAACAAAAAAAAAAGAAATTTAACCGAAAACTATGCATCGAAATCAATATTGTTAGTTCCTAATCGTTCCCATGTCCGAGACTGTGATAAAAGGTCAAATAAATCCAGTCCACAATTACTTTTTATATTGAAAATGAGTCATTTTGTGTGTTTTTTTTTTTCACCAAATCAGTGACATCCTTAATGAATTAGACAATTAAAGAGTTCAAATCCTGTCGTTTTCTAAACAATTCAGTAGTTCTGATCAGGACTGAGGTTGATTAACAGATTTATGCAAGCAAATTTGAAAGAATACTTATCTGATGCATTTTTTACAGCAGTTTAATTCAATTTGCCCAGAGTGTATTGAGTTTATTTTTAGTTCAAAACATTTTCTAAAAATATGTCAAAATATTAAAATAATAATAATAATTTAATAATAATTATACAATTGTATAATACATTCATTCATTCATTTTCTTGTCGGCTTAGTCCCTTTATTAATCCGGGGTCGCCACAGCGGAATGATCCGCCAACTTATCAAGCATTTGTTTTACGCAGCGGATGCCCTTCCAGCGGCAACCCATCTCTGGGAAACATCCATACATTCTCATTCACACACATACACTATGGACAATTTAGCTTACCCAATTCACCTGTACCGCATATCTTGGGACTGTGGGGGAAACCGGAGCACCCGGAGGAAACCCACGCAACCACGGGGAGAACATGCAAACTCCACACAGAAATGCCAACTGACCCAGCCGAGGCTCGAACCAGCGACCTTCTTGCTGTGAGGCGACAGCACTACCTACTGCGCCACCGTGACGCCCAAAATTAGTCATTTTGACTGTTTTATTTTTTTCACCAAATCAGTGACACCCTTAATAAATTAGACAATAAAAGAGTTTAAATCCTGTCGTTTTCTAAACAATTTAGTAGTTTTGATCAGGACTGAGGTTGATTAACAGATTTATGCAAGCAAATTTGAAAGAATACTTATCTGATGCATTTTTACAGCAGTTTAATTCAATTTGCCCAGAGTGTATCATTGATGTTTTTTTTAAAAAACATTTTTCTAAAATATGTGTCAAAATATACATTTTTATTATAATTTAATGATAATTATTCATTCATTCATTCATTTTCTTTTCGGCTTAGTCCCTTTATTAATCCGGGGTCGCCACAGCGGAATGAACCGCCAACT
>CAIGQQ010028288.1:104665-119382 GCA_903798035.1 Danio albolineatus
TCTTGCTGTGAGGCGAACGTGCTAACCACTCGGCCACCGTGGCGCCCTAATGATAATTATATAATTTTATAATAATTTATTTAAAAAATTATCACCAAAATCATTCTGCTAGCTGAAACACAGAAGGTTATAGCCATATTAAGACTCAAAATCACCTCAGAGTGGATGAAAACATCCCCAACTGTAAATAAGGGTTAATAATTAATTTCTTTCTAACGTTTTTACTTAGAGAGCTCTGTAATTTAATTCTTACTTTTAAAATTGAGTTAGGGAGCTCTGTCATTAAATTCATACTAGTGAAAGTGTAATTATAACTAGAGTAAACCTGGGTGCATTTTGAGCTAATTTGGTTTGCATTGATGGTTGTTTTAGTTACACAAGACTAAAAAGTCAACTTACAGCGGCCTCTTCTGGTCATGGAGCGAACAGACATGCGCAGTTTGTGAAAACCCAGTTACGTTAATGAAGATAAGCAGTCAAGCAGACATTCATTTATCTCAGAGTGCGTGCCCGTAGCCAGGGGGGGCTCATGTGGTTCGAACGAACCTCCCCCCACGGCCAAAAGGTCCAGAATTTGTCCTTTTAATTATTTTATGTAATTTAATTCATTCATTCATTTTCTTTTCGGCTTAGTCCCTCTATTAATCCGGGGTCGCCACAGCGGAACGAACCGCCAACTTATCCACAACCCATCTCTGGGAAACACATCCATACATTGTCATTCACACACATACACTACGGACAATTTAGCTTACCCAATTCACCTGTACCACATGTCTTTGGACTGTGGGGGAAACCGGAGCACCCGGAGGAAACCCACGCAACCACGGGGAGAACATGCAAACTCCACACAGAAATGCCAACTGACCCAGCCGGGGATCGAACCAGCGACCTTCTTGCTGTGAGGCGAACGTGCTAACCACTATTATTATTATTATTACTGTTATTATTATTATTATTATTATTATTATTATTGTCATCATCATTATTGTAAACTTGGTTAATAATACTAGAAGACTAAAATACAACAGCAATTTTAGTCTCTAGCAGCCCAACTCTGACTTTATGTGAAAGAGTAATGAGCTCTGAGTAAGATTTTTACGGTAATTACACCGCTTTCCTTCCGCTTCTGCGGTGTCACGTTTATTAGCTGCGCATTATATTAGCGCTTTACGGTAAGTTCACGCGCCACGGCTGTCCTGCATTCTGATTGGCCGTCGGCGTGTGTGTTAGAATGTGCGCTCGCGGCTGTCAGTCACTCCTATCGGCCTGACGCACTGATAACAGACCCGACAAATTTAGCTCAAATATAATGTTCACCAGCATATTATTGTGACCAGCGGACTCCGAGACGTTTAAAGAAAAGGGTAAGCGTTAAAATAGATCCTTTGTGAGAGCTCCGGAGGGAGAAAATTTAGCGTTTTGACCGTTTTGTTTTAGCTTAGCTGAACAGCAGCTGTCATCACCTCACTAACGTTGGATTCAACTGTCAGTATCACACGCTTCATATTTTAATATAGTGTGTTTATATCATGTATATACAGATAAAACGACGGGAAGGCTGTTTAATGTTATCGATAATTTCATTTTCACCTGTTGCTCATGGTGTTTGCCTCACTTACTAACGGTTTCAGAGCAGAAGATGTGTTTAGTTGGCTTCATACTGTCTGGCTGGTGTATGCAAGGTTAAAGGAAAGAAAAAATCATTGTTTATTTCATATATAGGTCAAGTTTTAGGATTGTATTGACTATTTTGCATCTGTAACATGTTTTCATTGAGACTAGTGGACAGAAAGCATCCCAAAATACACATATAAGTGTTTATTTTCTTACCTTGTATCTGTTTGTGTAGTTTAATTTACTGTACATATGCTTAAAGGGATAGTTCACTCAAATTTACTTACTATTTTCTTCACTATATGCTGTTACTGTTACTATATAGTGGTTTCAAATCTTAATTAGCTCTTTAGTCTGTACACACAGGTCAAGTTTTAGGATTGTATAGGCTATTTTGCATCTGTAGCATGTCTTCATTGAGACTAGTGGACAGAAAGCACCGCAAAATACACATATAAGTGTTTATTTTCTTACCTTTTATCTGTTTGTGTAGTTTAATTTAATGTACATATCCTTAAAAGGGATAGTTCACTCAAATTTACTCACTATTTTCTTCACCATATGCTGTTATTGTTACTATCTAGTGGTTCCAAATCTTTATGAACTCTTTAGTCTGTTGAACACAAAAGAAGATGTTTATATGGTAATATATGTAATATAGCGTGTTTATATCATGTATATACAGATAAAAAGACAAGAAGGATGTTTAATGTTATCGATAATTTCATTTTCACCTGTTGCTCATGGTGTTTGCCTCACTTACTAACGGTTTCAGAGTAGAAGATGTGTTTAGTTGGCTTTATACTGTCTGGCTGGTGTATGCAAGGTTAAAGGAAAGAAAAAAACATTGTTTATTTCATACACAGGTCAAGTTTTAGGATTGTATAGGCTATTTTGCATCTGTAACATGTCTTCATTGAGACTAGTGGACAGAAAGCACCCCAAAATACACATTTAAGTGTTAATTTTTTTACTTTTTATCTGTTTGTGTAGTTTAATGTACTGTATATATCCTCAAAATGATAGTTCACTCAAAAATTTACTCACTATTTACTTTACCATATGCTGTTACTGTTACTATCTAGTGGTTCCAAATCTTTATGAGCTATTTAGTCCGTTGAACACAAAAGATATTTTGAAGAAAGCTGAAAACCGGTAACCATTGACTTCCATAGTAGGAAAAGCAAATACTATGGAATTCAATGGTTGCAGATTTCCAGCTTTCGTCAATATATTTTGTTTTACAGAAGAAAGTGAAAAAGGTTTGAAACCAGTTGAAAAGTGAGATGATGTATGTTTTATTATCGGGTGAGCTGTATCTTTCCACAAAGTTTAATGTTGTTTTTACTCTTGCACTGAGCTATAACATCAACAGAATTTTATTTTATTTTATATCCATACTTATATTTATAAGTGACCAAAGGTAAAGGTATCCATATTCTTCAGGTTTTTAGAGGGTGTTTCTTCATATGCCATTCACATAATTTATGTAACTTTTCCAAAAATATTGTGTGTTTACAGTGTTTTTCTATTTAGGGAGGGATATACTGCTATAAATAAAAAGTGAAACGACTAGCTATATCTAAAATTCATACTTTTAGAGACAAATTCACATTTATGGACTCTGAGATAAAGTTGTTAAATCGTAGCATTTGCTTGTATGTAGTTTGACAGATCTCAGAAATGATGGCAGAAGCATCAATGTGAGTTCATCATCTGTTGCATTGCCAAATCACTAGCTTGTTTTCACTGAGCAAGAACAAATCAGGCAGATCTGGTGTGACTTCCTTTCTGGCTCCTAAAATAACCTTCAGGGACTCCTGCTAAAGGTCAAAGGTCATGGGAGGGACAGACTCACAGAAAGATTGCCTGCTTTAAATTTATTAAGTACGAAATGCTGAGTTATTTAAACCCAAATTGGGCAAACTATGGACTATTCCGAACTAGGGCTGTGCAAAATGGACAAAATAATCATATTGCGATTTTATTCACAATTTTGGCAGCTGTTTTTGCTTTTTCAAGCAAGCTACACACATAAATGTGTTCAGTGCACAAGAAGTGCATAACAAAACATTTCACAATGAAATAACAAGATAATAATGATAAGTTTAATAAATAAATCTGTAGTAAAATTGTCTTTAAAACAGACAATATAAAATAGATAAAGATTAACTAACCTCAACTCTTGTTAAAAACAAAACTACAAAAATCTAAATAAATTAATAGATAATTGCATAGCCCTATTCCAAACATTGGGTTTAATTTGGTCCTATTTAATTTAAATATTTTACCCAGCATTTGGGTTAGTCCCTATTACAACCAGAATTGAGTTGAAATAACCTGGTATTTTGTAAAGTGTTGTAAAATACTATCCCTGTGTCTCTTATGATTTAATATTTTATTTGTGATATGAAGAAATGGTCATATCTGTTTCTTAGGATGGGTTGAATAGATCTGTTTAGAATGAATTAATCATAATAAAAATGTACAATAAATCAATCAATCAGGGATTGAATGAATGCATGATAATTTAATGAATATGAAATTGCTTGTTGCATTTACCTGCTTTTTATTAATAGAAAAATAGGATTTTTTTGTAAACAAGAACCACACAAATGATGTGTTAATTTATTAATAACATCTGATCTGAGAATTTAATTACATCCCTCTCTTATAACGCAAAAATACAAGAAACTTCTAAATATTAGTTTTATATTATATAATAAATAAAAATCATTTAATTTGCATAAATGTTTTCTTTTTAGGCATAAATTTTATTTGACGATCATTTAAACAGCATAAATCAGTCCCAAAAGGGTGCAGGAAAAATGCAAAAGGCTAAATATAAATATGTTTTTACAAAGGAATTCAACACCGATATAGATATAACGTGAAGTGTTCAACATTTTTGTATAATTCTAAACTTTTGAAAGCAACAATTTAATTTTAAAAAGTCTTAAAGCTATTGCAATGTTTTGGTTTTAATATCGTTATTGTATTTTACGGTATGTGTCACGCTTAACAATTACTATATACCAATTACTATTTACCAATTAACTATTACCAACAAATCCCTGTGAGTATTCAAATAGGAATTGTAATAAAATATGTTAAAATAATTATAATATAAAAAGTGAATAAAATTTTGTACATGTACAACAAACAATGCACACATCAACATCCAACCAAGCAATTGTTTTGTTTTGTTTTATTTTTTATTTTAGTTTTCAGAAATTTGTTTCACTACTGACCTAAATGCATGAAGTTTACATTCAAACATCTCAATAATAATAATAATAATAATAATAATAATAATAATAATAATAACAAGTATAAGTATAAGTATTAGTATAAGTATTAGTATAGTATATTAGTAAGTATAAATAAATAAATAAAATGTAAATAACAAGATGTATTATTTTCAAAAAATAATAATAATTGTAAAGCATAAGTAAATAAACAAACAAACAGGCAGATCATTTAAGCATATCTGCATTAACCTCCATTCAAAAATGTTTTTTTTTCACAAACTTTTATTTTTAGGACTTTCGCATGATTCAGAACTGACTCAAATGCATTTTGAGGTTTACATGCAAACGTCCCAGATTGAGTGACCACAGAACAGCCTGTCCTGTCACAATTACACCCTTGAAAAGCGAGACTCTTAACTCAGGTCATCATGTGTGTAATTAATGAATCACGCAGTGAAACAGACCCGTCCTAACAACAGCATTCACAACACCTCTATTGTGTACTTTGACTTTTTTTTTTTACTGATCCACAAGAACACGGTGTAATAAATCGATAAAGAGTGACTGTGTTTTTTTTGTAGTATAAAGGTTTGGCTTTATGTTTGTTCAGTTTCACTTCCTCTTCATAAAGCGAGCTCAGTGCTGACATGACTGTTCAACATGCAGACGTATACAAACCAGAAATCATGTGACGTCTGGCTATGAGTTAAATTTTGAGTGATATTATGTCTTGCTTCTGTTGAAATGACATTTTAGATGCAGGGTATTATTAATGGATTATTATGTTTGTGCATAAAAATGTATTTATATATCTCTAATGTAGTGCATTATTTCAGTGATCCTCTGTATTATTATTATTAGATTATTTGGGTTAGCTCAATTGATTTTCAGTTTAATTTAGCCTCAAATGAGCACCATTGCGGTTTCGCTAGATTTATTAGGTGTGGATTTGAGTAAACTCTTAATATTTGTTTTATTCTACTACAATGGTCTGATACAACCCGGGCTCATTATGGATACGTACCCCTGCATATATTTCTGGAGAGAGCAAAATACGTCCCAGGAGTTACATTCTTTTTGCAGTTTTTGTTTTCGCGAAACCACCAAAGGCCGCTGTGTACGCTTTTTCAGATCTCAAATTTTCACAAGTGCCATTTGCACATGCTCTGCTTGTGTAAATATACCAGAGGCCGCTGTCAACTGACTGACTGATCGACTGACCTACCCTCCTCCTTCCTTAAACCCAACCAACAGTGTTTTCAAAAGCAATCCTGAAAAAAAGCCCTCGAGACCAACTGATTTTTATCACTTTTTCAGGACATTCTCACCCTGTTATTTACTGTTTTTTTTTTTTTTTGCCTTTTGTTTCTGTTCTACCTGCTTTCTGGAATCGTTCTGGGGTGCGTTTCCCAAACACTGACGTAACTCGCGGCTAAACTATCATAGTACGATGCGTGGTTTGGAAAAGAACGATGAAGTAACGAGTGTTTCCCAAAAAACATTGTTTCTCTGTCGCAGATCTGTTGTTTGAACCATGTTATGGGGTGGTAACAACTTATTTAGAGAAGAACACCATCATTTCTTTGTGCAAATTATAGTGTTTTACACGCACATGCATTTAAAAATAATCCAATATTAATTTTGATTAAAATTTTGCTATTTCTGCTAAATATTTTGTTAAAATTCTGCGGATTTATGTGAAATGATTTTAGAAGTATCATAACTAAAAACTTAAAATGTGAAATAAATGTAATACCTTTTTAACTTTTATTAAATGTTTATAATGTGAATCCAATTAGATCCACTTTATTTGGTAAACAAAGCAAGTCTCTCGTGTAAAATATTTACTAAAAGACAGAAAATAGTACTTTACAAACTGTATTGTAAATAAATCATATACATATTTTCATATTAGTCAATAACATTACTCAAATTAATTTAAAAACTGAATAAATATAAATTTACACCAGTAAATAAACAGAATCAATGATGGGCTAAAAATCTGCGGAAATCTGCGGAATTCTGCGCGTGCAGATTCCATGTGGCCCTACATATAGGGCATATATATATGAGAACATTACATATTCTAAATTAACATAAAATTACTTACAAAAGCTAACATGTATTCTAATATCATATATAATTGATATAAATAAATAAATAATGAGGCTATCCTGTTAAGAAATGAAATTCTATATTTATTATTTATTAGGAAATGGAAAAAAACATACTTTATTAATTATATTAATGATGATGATGATTATTATTATTATTGTTAAGTAGGATATTGTTTATTTATTTATTTATTTTAAAGTCTACTTTTACAATGTTCTAACCAAACAGAAATGTTCTAACCAACAGGCCCATGTCATATACAGTACAGATAACCTACTATAAATTTAAACGATTAACGTAAGCTATGTTATTTTTCACAAGCTAATGTAATTTTCGCTTTTAAATAATAGGTCACCTACAGTATAGCTTTCGTCATGAGCCACGACTCTGTTCTAAATGACATCAATGGTTTCAAAGTGCACCGCGAAAGGACCGCAATTGTAAACATGAAGATCGCTAAAACTGAACTGTAAAAATACTTGGAAAGCAAATTAGACCTAATAGTGATGACTTTAATGCTTTTTTAAAATTATTTATTCCAATTTTAAACTTTATTATGTTCTAAATTAATAGGGAATAGGGGGGATGACTGGAATTAGAACACAGCCAGGAACTATGTTTCTAACTACAGCTCCAGAGGTGTAGTTGCAAGCATGGAAGTTTGCAATGCAGTTTGCGAATGTTCGTTAAAACGACAGATTTTATTCCAAATTTTAAATAAAAGTATTGTTAATGTCATTTTTTTTCAGTTGGTTAGCAATTTATTTATTTATTTGCATATTTTTTTCAAAATCAAAGTTAGGAATTGTTGGCAAACTTATTGCAAATATGTAAGTGCTGTTTAACACAACATATTCATAGTTTTTCCTAATATTTTTTTTTCCTTCATTTCAGTTTGACTTGGAAAAAAGTTATTAAATATAAAAAAAAAATAATAATAATAATAATAATTTTGAAGGTCAATGCTATTAGCCTCTTTAACCAATGATTATTTTCAGGTTGTTCTACAGTAGTGTTGTTAAAAATATCTATACTTGTATATTTAAAATAATACAATCTTGCTTTTGGTTAGTGTCGATACTGTCTTTTCCAGATGAATAATGAATAAAAATATTAACATGGTTTGTGCTACATTCATTCTTCCATGGCGGGGTGCCACACCAAATTTCATTCCTGCTATGGCTACTTCACAGCTTCTCATTCAAAACTTTGTCGCACTTTTTTTTTTTTTTATAAATCGCGCCAAAACGTATTAAAAGTTAAGTGAATTATATCAGACTGAACTTTTCTGTGATCGTAGGAGTGCTGTGCATTATTTGTTTAACCCTTGAAGACTACATGCTGACTGACTTTTACAGGGCTGCGTGATGCGTGAGGCCAGCAAACACGATGTATAGCTTTCAGTTACGAATATGATGAACACAGTTTCCATAATTATACTTTATAGCTAAAGGTCTGTGGTTCTGCATACATTGACTTCATCTTGCTGGAGTTTATAGCTGCTTCACTTTACTTCAGGACGCATCAATGCCGTTCTGTAGGTCTACTGGAGACATTCATAAACATTCCTAGCAAATCTAATACATGTTGAAGATATCCTCTTTAGATAGACACACTAAATCGCACTTCAGCAGCATTTATTTGAGAGCGCACAATCAAATCTGAGCTTGAACAGCGCATATTTGAGAAGGTGTGCAAGAAGTTTTGTGCACGAACAGAGTAAATCGTCGCACAAGCAAAGAGATTCGCATGCTCGTATTACATAAATGCGATCTCTACTTGTAATACCAGGGCTCGAAATTAACCTTTTTGCTTGGTAGCACTGGTGCTCCTAACTTTAAAAATGTAGGCGCACCAGACAAAATTTAGTCGCACGCACCAATTATGAACACCATTGCTAAGTTTTATATAAACAGATTTATTGCATTTGAAATCAACACTAATCAAAACTAACAAGCAAAAAAATATATATATATATATGCTTGCGTCAGGAAAATATGTCTCAACGAAATCCCGTTATCACTAGAAAATACATTTTTATAACATAATTGAGTGACCAAAAGATACATGGGCGGACCGCTCACCGGCCCTGCACGCACTACTTGACATGAATGAATCTGTTAACGTGCTGTGTTCTCACGGGTGATGTCTGATATTGCACAGTTGCTTTTGATATATACATTATTATTTGTATACGTAA
Source organism: Danio albolineatus (assembly GCA_903798035.1). Classification (NCBI taxonomy): domain Eukaryota; kingdom Metazoa; phylum Chordata; class Actinopteri; order Cypriniformes; family Danionidae; genus Danio; species Danio albolineatus. The sequence goes on from CAIGQQ010028288.1 coordinate 113,849, forward strand.
TTTTAATAGCAATACCGGTCTCTTTATGAGCTGCAATATTAGTTTAATCTTAGTCCATGCAAGCCCTTTTGCGATGGTGTACGTGGTGTTAACTTTTACTTATGGCTGCACAGCTGACAGCATCTAGCGATTAAATGAAGGATTAAACAAAACATCTCGTGCTTAAAATGTGTAGATGTGGCAGACAGTTACCTGAAAATTCCGTCCCACAGACTTTACAGTGAATGCTTTAGTTATTTTCATAGCGAACTTGAAGCCAATGGACAAATGTAGATTGTGGATTAACATTCACCGCAATATCAGTAATTAGATGTGCCATTATTTCTTGCTTTAGGTGTTTTCTAAAACAAAATCTGATGGTGTTGTTGTCATTCTCATCTTCAGCGCTTTACATGCTCGTGGTTGTAGCTCTCCTGTCATCTGAAGGCAGAAGGCGTTGACTAAGTGATTGACAGCTGATTTTAACCAATCCATTCGCAATCAGTTCTAGTGCAGTGGGCCAATAAAAAGATCGCGAAGGCGGGGCAAGCATTGCAGTCTTTGTTTACTGCAGCAAGTTGACATGACAACAGTTTTTAACAGTTCTTGAGCGCTGCCTTTCAAGTGCAAAGATGCGTTCTGCGTGAATGTGTCCTAAATCTGCGCATGCGGGGAACATTTTGCAGTGAAAACCAGTCGCACGCAACAATTTTATGAACTCACACAAATGCTCCCAAATATATTTTGAGGTCGCATAGATTCAATTTCAGGCGCATATGCGACCAAAACGGTCGCAATTTCGAGCCCTGAATACTGTGCTCACAACATTTGTCATTAAAATAACGCCACAGGTCGCTGGAAGATCTATGTAAAAGACTTGCTGCCGCAGCTGGAAAAAATCCTAGAGGAAAAAGTGTTCAAAGATTTGAACACTTTTGCTTTAATCAGAAAACAAGATGGGATTGAACTAATTTAGCATTGTTGTTTTGTAATGTATTGTCTTTTGTTTGACATAAGGACTGCTGACGTACCTGGTATAAGCATTATACAGTTTAGTTATTTTTTGTGTTTCCTTTTTTACCTTATTTGCTTACTTTTATTGTTACGGAATTTGTTTCCACAGTATTGAAAATGGTAACGAATATCAATATTTTTCAAGGTATCGTATCGAAGTTGGAAATTCCAGTATTGTGAGAGACGAACCACTGTTGTCCAATGACTTGCCTAATTACGCTAACTTGCATAGTAAACCTAATTAAGCCTTTTAAATGCACTGCAAGCTGAATACTAGTATTGAAAAGTATCTAGTAAAATATGTGCTGTCATCATGGCAAAGATAAAAGAAGTCAGATTAAAACTGTTATGTTTAGAAATGGGGCAGCACGGTGGCTCAGTGGTTTGCACTGTCGCCACCGTGCAAGAAAGTTCCAGTCCTGGCTGGGCCAGTTGGCATTTCTGTTCTCCCTGTGTTGGTGTGGGTTTCCATCGGGTGCTCCGATTTCCCCCACAGTCCAAAGACATGTGCTGTAGGTGAATTGAATAAACTAAATTGGCCGTAGTGTGTGAGTGTGTGTGTGTGTGAATGTGAAAGTCTATGGGTGTTTATCCAGTATTGGGTTGCAGCTGGAAGACCATCCTCTTTGTAAAACATATGCTGGAATAATTGGCGGTTCATTCCGCTGTGGTGACCTCTGAAAAATAAGGGACTAAGCTGTAGGAAAATGAATAAATGAATGTTTAGAAATGTAAAAAAAAATCTCACACTTGAGAAATATTTTAAAAAGAATAAAAATTTCACAGGAAGGCTAATCATTTAGGCTTTTACTGTATATACTGTTATAAATTATTTATATGTTTGTTTGTTTTGTTCCTATTTTATATTAAAATTATTTCTTTATTTTTAATTGCATTTTCATCATTTTGCAAAACCTCTGCGCTTGTCTCATGAAACACTGATTTAGATCGTAAATCCCTGGTTAATCTCATTCATCGTGCGCAGTTGAGATTGTGAGAGCAAGATCAGTGTAAGTGTGTGTGACGCCGAGTGTCTCTGCTACTGTAAGGTCAATACATGGGGGAAGGGAGATTATTGTTTCTGTGGTGCTGCTGTGTCAAATAATGGGATGCTGTCTTAAAGCAATAGTTGACCCAATTTACAGTTCAAGTTAGAAGTATTAGCCCTCTTATTTGTTTCCCCCCAATTTCTGTTTAATGGAAAGAAGATTTTTTGCAACACATTTCTAAGCTTTATAGCTTTAATAACTCATTTCTAAAAACTGATTTTTTTATCTTTGTCATGATGACAGTAAATAATATTTGACTGGATATTTTTCAAGATACTAGTATTTAGCTCTAAGTGACATTTAAAGGCTTAACTAGGTTAATTAGGCGAGTTAGAATAATTAGGCAAGTCATTGTATAACGATGGTTTGTTCTGTAAACAATCAACAAGAAATATTGCTTAAGAGGACTGATAATATTGACCTAAAATGGTTTAAAAAAATTAAAAAGTTCTTTTATTCTAGCCGAAATCAAACAAATAAGACTTTCTCCAGAAGAAAAAGTATTATAGGAAATACTGTGAAAAATTCCTGAATCTGTTCAACATCATTTGGGAAATATTTGAAAAATAAAACTAATTTACTGGAGGGCGAATCCTTCTGACTTCAACTGTACGTAGTAAATAAAAGTGACTATGGAAGTCAATGGGTGCCAGCAACCAGCATTTTTCAAATAATCTCCTTTTGTCAACAGAAAAACAGAAACTTGCATAGATTTTGAAAAAGTGAAAGGTGAGTAAATGAGGACAGAGTTGTCACTTTTATGTGGACTATCTCTTTAAGTATTTTCAAAACTGCTAATTTTGTCAGTGTACTCTTAAAGAGACAGTCCATTAAAAATGTTAAATTTGTCCTGTAGTAACATGTAATTAATGTGAACCATTGCTTGCCCAGTCATTATGTCTTGTATTTAGCAATCAAATGTTTCCTTTTTTATGTATTGGAGTCCTTTAAAGGGATAGTTCACCCAAAAATGAACATTTTTTCTTCCTCAAGTGTTAAAACCTTTATAAGTGTCTTTCTTCTGTTGAACACAAAATAAGATATTTTGAACAACTGGAATCACTAAAACATCCGGGGTTATTTTTTCTACCCAAGTGTTGGGTTGAGGCATTTGGGTAATTTTGGGGGGGTTATTTTCAGAGTCTTGGGTAGTTTTTGGGTTGTGCTATGTAACCCAAACTTGGGTTAATTTCTGGGTAATAATTTCTAAGACTTCGACGCCACATAAATATATTATTATTATAAATGTTTACGGGCAACCCATAAATATGAAACAAACTGTTTTAAATGCAGTTCATAATTTGTATTGAGTTTTGTATGATCTCTGAGGTAAAGTGTATTTACAAAATGTAATGTGCTGAACAAACGTAATGGAACAAAAAATGAATAAAGCTAATACAATATTCACCTGTTTGTTTTTTATGTGGTAAATGATTTTAAAAGAAAGCTAAAAATTACATTTGAAAATAAAACCTATTCATTTAGTCAAACAAACCTATTATTTAAGTAAAAATAACCAATTATTGGGTAAAAAAACAACCCATTTTTAGGGTTAAAAATAATAACCCAATTACTTGGGTTAATTTAACCCCTGCTGTGTTCTGTCCTATATTTACCCAGCAATAGTGTTAAAAACAACCCAATATGGGTAGTTTTAACACTGTTTTTTACAGTGTGTAAGCATTTATTTCCATAGTAGGAAAAACAAATACTGTGGAAGGTTTTCAGCATTTTTCAAAATATCTTCTCTGTTTTGAGCAGAAGAAAAACTCATAAAGGTTTGAACCAAGTAAAGGGTGAGTAAATGATGACAGAATTGTCATTTTTGGGTGAACTCTCCCTTTAAGTCTTGAGCTGCGTTGTTAGATAAAGTAATCTAGATGTCTAAAATGAGAACATTTAGTATTTACTAATTTAATTGCCAAATTTTTTTCATTAAAAAAACTTTTGATCTTAATTATTTGCTTGAAGTTGCTGGAAATTTAAGTGACGTTACAATTGTAACAATACGCACATTCACTGTTCATATTGGACTTCAAAAATAAATAATGATCCTCTTTTGAAGTGTTTAAATTTAGAGTTTATTTAATCTTGTAGTGTGCTGATTTATGCTGAATTATTTTCTATTACTGTATTTTAATTATTTTTATTATTAATCTATAGTAAAATGCTTATTTTTAATGTTATTTACATGTCTTCATGAAGGCTAAATATATTTTTTACCAGCATCTTTATGCTGAAATGTTTTATCAGCACAGCAGCGACTTATATTGTTCATAATATTATAAGTGTGACTTGTTTGTCACATAATTATGTCACACAAGTGTGAATTATGGAGTGAGAATCCAGTGCAGCTGACAGATCAGCTATAATAATTCAGTCTATTTGTCTGATAACAGCGTGTGAAGCCTTCTATCAGATATTGTTGGTCTGAATGATCTGTGGGTGTTTGGGTTTTATGTCATGTTTATTTCTAATTCGCTTTGTATTTTAAATTTTGTATTATTATTTTTTTTTTGCAGGTGTGCAGTCATGCTGTCCAGACTGAGCACGAGTGTGAGGCCGTGTGTGAGCATGTGCAGATGGGTTCACACCAAAGAGAAGGGAAAACCGCTCATGCTTAACCCACGCACAAACAAGGTTACGAATATATTTATTCCTCTATTTTTTTTTCATTTATTAAAATTATTATTCCTACTATATATTTATAAGCTACAATCTAGAAAGAAAGAGAAAGAAAAGTGCTTTTTATATATAAATATAGATTCTTTTAGATTTTGCAAAGAGGTCTGTATTTGTTTGTTTGTTTGTTTATTTATTTATTTTTCACAACAAGGGACAGTGTACAGTACATTAATCAACATTCTCCAAAAAAGATGCTCAAAGGCTAGTTTTCATTGGTAGTCCCTTTACTAGATGTTTAAGGCCTACAGCAATAAAAATACAAATTCAAACTATAAACATTACTCCAATGAACAACAAAAAACAACAGCAAAAAACCTAGGCTACGTCCAAAATCGCCTGCTGCTCAGTATGTACCGCATTTGAACTTAAATGTACTACTCGACAGTACAGTATGATTGGGACTTGGACATACTGCATCCGCCATTTTGTCATGATCACTTGACTTAAGCATCGCTTCACTCCGATTCATGAATTCGCTCGCGGTGCATCATGGGATCGCTTAGTATCCATCAAATGCACTCTTCAGAATCTTGCTGGAAGTAGTAGGTCATCCGGGTATACTTCTCACATACAGTTTTTTTTTTATTATTTGATTTCGGACATGCTACACGACTCGCATACTCTTTATAGCCTACTATATAGTATGAAAGTATGCGATTTCAGACGCAGCTCTTGTGTTTACAATGTTGATCATAAGGAAGTAATTTATTACAATTATACTTAAATGATTTAAAAGCGGCGCCACGGTGGCGTAGTGAGTAGCACGTTCGCCTCACAGCAAGAAGGTCGCTGGTTCGATCCCCGGCT
>CAIGQQ010028288.1:147467-169255 GCA_903798035.1 Danio albolineatus
AGGGTTGGGTTTTAGGGTAGAGAAGGAATAAGTGAACAGAACATACAGTCTATACAACAGGGATCACCAATCTCGGTCCTGGAGGGCCGGTGTCCTGCAGGGTTTAGCTCCAGCTTGTCTCAAAACACCTGCCTGGATGTGTCAAGTATACCTAGTGAGAGCTTGATTAGCTTGTTCAGGCGTGTTTGATTAGGGTTGGAGCTAAAATCTGCAGGACACCAGACCTCCAGGAACAAGTTTGGTGATCCCTGCTATACAATATAAGTAAAGTAAGTAAAGTAAAGATTTATTTATATAGCACCTTTCCCAGACAATGAGTCACAAAGTGCTTTACAATAAGTGAAAACAAGTCAAAGAACACATATCAATATAAGAAACATCCTAAAACATATTAAAAACAAGTTAAAAATCCTAATAAAAAAGCACTACTACTGTTAATTAAAAGCTTGACCAAAAAGATGTGTCTTTAAATGCTTTTTAAAAAGATCAACTGATCCCAGATTTCTCAGTGCCTGAGGGAGAGAGTTCCAGATCCTAGGGGCCACCACACAGAAGGCACGGTCACCCTTTGTTTTGAGCCGAGTTCTGGGAATGACCAAAAAGTCTTTGCCAGAAGACCTCAGAGACCGGCTACATTTGTGATTATGTAAAAGCTCTTGTATATAAAGGGGAGCTTGACCATGCAGAGCTCTGTAGGTGATAACCAAAATCTTAAAATCTACTCTAAAACTAATAGGAAGCCAGTGAAGTGCCTTAAGCACAGGAGTAATGTGTGACCCCGTACTGGTGTTGGTTAAAAGCCTCGCCGCTGCATTCTGCACAACTTGCAATCGATCCATAGAAGATTTGTTCAGACACGTGAACAGGATATTACAGTAATCCAATCGTGAAGAGATGAAGGCACGGACAAGCATCTCCATCTCTTCCTTTGAAACAACATCTCTGATTTTAGCGATGTTCCTCAGATGGAAAAAACATGTACGAACAACAGACTTAACAGTCTGTCTATGTCCCCATAAAACATGAAAACACAACATGTGTGTTATTCACTCATCATCTAAATCACCACAGACTAAAAGATGGATCTTAAGATTCAACAAAGGTTATTAAAATAAAGCCCTGCGCATGTAGTGGTTAAAACAACACAGACCTGTACTGAAAATTCCCAGTGTGAATGTGTGTATCTGCACCATATATACACAGACGTGACTTATTTTGTACCAGAGCGAGTTGTTGAGATGTTTTGTGTGTGTTTGTGTGCAGGTGGTGGAGTATGTGTATTCAAAGGGAATGGCGTTTCGATACCCGGAGCCCGTGGATAAAGAGTCGTACGTCAGATCAGTGGTCTGGAACACAAACTACGACTCTTTCGTACCCGACATGTACGACTGGCCCGGGGTCTCACACACTCCTATAGTAGATTAAAACAAGCAAACAGCAGAGCCAGAGAAAAACCGAACAAACAACACACAGTCTGCAGGCAGGTTCATTCTTCTGTTTTAGACACTCCATTTAGAGCAGTGTTTCTCAACCATGTTCCTGGAGGACCACCAGCACTGCATGTTTTGGATGCCTCCTTTGTCTGTCACACCCATTACAGGTCTTTCAGTCTCTGCTGATGAATCTGAATCAGGTGTGTTCGGTGAAGGAGACATGGGAAATGAGCAGAGCTTCAGGATCGTGGTTGAGAAGCACTGAGTATTTCCATTCATATTTGGATATATTTTACAAACCTCCAGGTCACATTTCACTCCAGCTTAAATATGAAAGACATTATTTTGTGCATAAAGAGAATAAAGCCTATTTTAGGATGGGTTTCATTGTGGTTTTATTTCTTTATTAGAATTAAGCATCATTTTTAAACCGTAATTCTCATTTAGTGTCAAACAGGTGGACATTTGATGGAGTTTATATGGGGATATTGCAATGGAGATGTTTTATATTATTATTATTATTTTTATTTATTTATCTGTAAATGTCTAATAACATCTTTATCTAAATTTCAAATGAAAATATTGTAATTTAGAGCGCTTTCTTTTGTTTTCAGAAAATGACATTTGCTCACAATAATGTTTTTTTTATTTATATAACATTTGGCCTAGTGGTTAGCACGTTCGCCTCACAGCAAGAAGGTCGCTGGTTCGAGCCTCGGCTGGGTCAGTTGGCATTTCTGTGTGGAGTTTGCATGTTCTCCCCGTGGTTGCATGGGTTTCCTCCGGGTGCTCCGGTTTCCCCCACAGTCCAAACACATGTGGCATAGGTGAATTGGGTAGGCTAAATTGTCCGTATAGTGTATGAATGTGAATGTGTGTGTGTGGATGTTTCCCAGGGATGGGTTGCGGCTGGAAGGGCATCCGCTGCGTGAAAATATGCTGGATAAGTTGGCGGTTCATTCCGCTGTGGCGACCCTGGATTAATAAAAGGGACTAAGCCGACAAGAAAATGAATAAATGAATGAATGACAACATTTGTATTTTAAATTTGTCAGAAAATGTGATCAATATTTTACAGAATAAATAAAACATTATGATTTAATCAAACACCTACGTATAAATCGTAAATCTAGAGAAACTGAGAAGTCTTATTATTATTATTATTATTATTATTATTATTATTATTATTATTAATGTTGTTTATTATTATTATTATTATTATCATTATCATTATTATCATTATTGTTGTTATTATTATAATTATTATTACTATTATTATCATTATTATTATTATTATTATTGTTATTATTATTGTTTTTTTATTATTATTATTATTTAAATATTCACACATTACCTTTTGTAATTTTTATTTAACTATTTGACTTTAAAATAAATTTAAAAACAAAAAATACTCCTCAGGATAATGAGAATTTGGTGATAAACCCGTCTACACTGTAAAAAAAAAAAAAAAAAAGTATCTAGAACAGAGATGCCCAAACTAGGGCCTGCAGGCCAGAATTGGCCCATGGTAACCTTTGATTTGGCCCGCCACCCCCTCTGAGAAGAGAGGAAGAAGGATGGGGTTGATTTCAAGATTGTCAATTGAAATTGAATGTAACCCTTTGTTTGTTTATACGTTAAAAATGAAATTAAATGTTTCCGTTAAATTGTGTATATTAATTAGATTTTGTTTAAATGTAAGTACTGTCACCCGACAATGCAGAGAATTTGGTGAGCAAATCGAGTCAAAGGCAGATTCTGTTTGACCTGTGTGACTCCACTGTGTTGTCAATGGGTTTGTTTTTGTTGGGATAAGTTATCGTTTTAAAAGTTGTATTAGTTAATACAATTTAAAGTAATGTTTTCTATTTATTTTGAAATATTATGAAATAAATTAGGAAATTAGTCATGGCGACTTTAACTCAATATAGTTTTATATTTACCTTCGGCTCGTGGCTCTCAATGATATTCGGTTTTTGGCCCGTCATATGAAAAATTTTGGGCACCCCTGATCTAGAAATGGGCAGTTTTCTGTATTTTGTGATTCGTGTTTTTATTTTCCCCCCATTTATTTATGCTTTTAAATCACATTATGGGATCTTGATCTTTTTCTTCAACAACTTTTAACGTTGAAAAGTAAAAAAAAAGTGACTTTTATTGACATTTTTAGTAGTTTAAAGTGATATATTATCTTGGCCGGTGTTGTATATTACTCTACAAAAATCTTGTAATAAACTGTCAGTACACTTTCTGTTGTTTTACACACTTATTTCCCTCTATATGTTATTTCTTATGCATTATATTATTATTTCAAGCTACTAAAATGTCAATAAAAGTCACATTGTTTTTCAACATCAAAAGTCGACAGAGTAGAGATCAACTATCCATAATGCAATTCACAACCGTAAATAAACAGAAAACACTTGTAAATCAATTAATTAACAGATATTTATTTGCAGTGTAATTTTAACAAAATTAACGTCATATTGCAAAATAACCTCATTTAGGCTTTATCAACTTTATGCTAAATACATTTTATTATATATATATTTTCCACCTTATAGTGTTTTCTCTAGCCAGTGTTGCCTTTGTCACTCCTCTCCACTGTTTTTAGGCCCCGTTTACACTAGTGCGTTTTTGTTTTAAAACGACGTTTTAGCATTAAAACGATCCGCGTCCACACTAGCGTTTCACCCAGCGTTTCTGAACACATCTCCGTCCACACTACTCCACCAAAAACGTACATCACGTGACCATTCGCGCACTGTGGGTATGCACGCTCAAGTATAAACAGGAAGCATGTGTCTCGCTCGGCATTCTAAATAGGGCTTACGCTGCTTGAAATGGGAGCGATTAGCGAGTGCTCGAACAATAGCTTGCCTCTTGCGAATATATGCAGCTGTTGTAGTAAAAAAGGCAGAGTTTAGCTGCACAATAGCGCCTAAAACGGACAACAGTGCAAACATCCCATTTCTGTCCATGTTGTTGTCTACAGTGAAGGCTGGTCTGCTGTCTTCCTGTGGCGTTATAGTCATGTGATAGGGGCTTGACTAATAGGGGAAGGATACGCAATGACCCAAAAGCCCCAATCGAGTAGCGAATCTCAGCAGCCACGTCTCCGTTTTCAGATGTCTCCGTTTTCCTCCATCCACACTGAGACGGAGCAGCAGCGTTTAAGAATGAAAACAGCCTCTCCAGCGTTTCCAAAACGCTCCGTTTTCGGGGCTCGAAAACTCCGGCGTATTGTGGACGGATGGCGTAACCGTAGCAAAACTTATGCGTTTTAAAATGAAAACACATTAGTGTAAACGGGGCCTTATATGCTTTAAGCCAAGAAACTTTTTCTAAAATGAAGACGCACTCCATTTTTTCATCGTGTTTGTGTTTGTTTCTTATCACATTCATTCAGTTTGTAAAGCTCCTCCATATTCGTATTTCACAGTACTGGACATGAAGGACTAGCTAGAGTTCGGTATATACTGCGCAATATTAAATGTGACCTATTTCTTGCTGTGACTAAATTACCAGCATATATTTACACAGCTATATATGCGGCTGCGTAGGACATAAACGTGTTTTTATAGTAAAAATATGGACGTCTTGTATCCACTTGGAGTTTATTTTCATAAAATAGCTGGCTGACTGTATATTATCCAACTTATTGCACATCTGCTTCCCAAATAAATGCATAAACGATCATGAAATGTTGATTCGAGCTCCTGTTATGTGGAAAGAAAAATGTGATTATCTGTAAAATGATATTTAAAGGGGACCTATTATGCAAAATGCACTTTTATAAGGGGTTTAAACACAATTTTGTGGCAACAGTGTGTGATTAAAGCCAGATTCTGATGATAAAATTATGTTATATATTATATTATGATCACAGTTGATAAAAGAAACACTTTGATTGACATTCTGCCTTTGTAAGTGTCATCAGAGGGGGGAAAGCCCCGCCCACTAGTGACCATCTCTCCCTCGTTAACATAAACAGCCCTAAGTGAGAAGCAGCCGTCCGCTGTTAGTTTTTACCTGCTGAAGATATTATCAGTGACTAAGAGGATTATAAATGTGGTGTTTTAAGACGCACAAGTGACCTCTATAGCTCCGCCCTCTTTTGAAAAAGAGCACAATCTCATTTGAATTTAAAGCGACAGTCACCAAAACGCCACAATTTGGGTTCAAAGTCTAAAAGGGTCAATTTCAAAGAGTTATAACACATTATTTGTGTGGTGTTTTGAGCTGAAACTTCACACACACTATTTAGAAACATCAGAGACTTATTTTACACAATTATATATGCATATGCATAGAATATAAACGTGTTTTTATAGTAAAAATATAGACATTTTGTATCCGCTTGGAGTTTATTTTCATAAAATAGCTGGCTGACTGTATATTATCCAACTTATTGCACATCTGCTTTCAAATAAATGCATAAACGATCATGAAATGTTGATGCGAGCTCCAGTTATGTGGAAAGAAAAATGTGATTATCTGTAAAATGATACTTAAAGGGGACCTATTATGCAAAATGCACTTTTATAAGGGGTTTAAACACAATTTTGTGGCAACAGTGTGTGATTAAAGCCAGATTCTGATGATAAAATTATGTTATATATTATATTATAATCACAGTTAATAAAAGAAACACTTTGATTGACATTCTGCCTTTGTAAGTGTCATCAGAGGGGGGAAAACCCCGCCCACTAGTGAATATCCCTCCCTCATTAACATAAACAGCCCTAAGTGAGAAGCAGCCTTCCGCCATTAGAGTTTTTAACTGCTAAAGATAATATCAGTGACTAAGGGGATTATAAATATGGTGTTTTAAGATGCACAAGTGACCTATATAGCTCCGCCCACTTTTGAAAAAGAGCACAATCTCATTTGAATTTAAAGCGACAGTCACCAAAACGCCACAATTTGGGTTCAAAGCCTAAAAAGGTCGGTTTCAAAGGGTTGTAAAACATGATTTGTGTGATATTTTGAGCTATAACTTCACATACACACTCTAGAGACATTGGAGATTTGTTTTACATCTTGTCAAAGGGGGCATAATAGGTCCCCTTTAAAGGGTCGCAATAGTAAACTATTTAAATGCAAAAAAAACCTCATCACTTTGCTTGTGACCTTTATAAGTGCCTGGTTTTACATTTTCACATATCGTGAGCGGTCATATTATTTGTTCGATGTTTAATGGGCTATTAAGGAAGCAACGCAGTTATAGTTGATTGATTTCATATTTTAAACTTACTTTCGTTGATGCACTATAGAGGCTGGTTTGTCTGTTTATACACTACCTGACAAAAGTCTTGTCGTCCATGCCAGTTGTAAGAGCAGCAAATAATAACTTGACTTCTAGTTGATCATTTGGAAAAGTGGCAGAAGGTCAATTTTTCTGATGAATCATCTGTTGAACTGCATCCCAATCATCACAAATACTGCAGAAGACCTACTGGAACCCGCATGGACCCAAGATTCTCACAGAAATCAGTCAAGTTTGGTGAAGGAAAAATCATGGTTTGGGGTTACATTCAGTATGGGGGCGTGTGAGAGATCTGCAGAGTGGATGGCAACATCAGCAGCCTGAGGTATCAAGACATCTGTGCTGCCCATTACATCACAAACCACAGGAGAGGACAATTTCTCCAGCAGGATAGCGCTCCTGTTCATACTTCAGCCTCCACATCAAAGCTCCTGAAACCAAATAAGGTCAAGGTGCTCCAGGATTGGCCAGCACAGTCACCAGACATGAACATTATTGAGCATGTCTGGGGTAAGATGAAGGAGTAGGCATTGAATATGAATCTAAAGAATCTTGATGAACTCTGGAAGTCAACAAGAACGTAATTTTTGCCATTCCTTTATTAATAAATTATTTGAGTCATTGCAGAGATGTGTGGATGCAGTCCTCAAAGCTCATGGGAGTCATGCACAATATTCATTCTGTTTACACTGCAGCATGACTTTATATTCTATACTGGACTTTATTTATTTTTAGTGACGAGACTTTTGTCCAAGCAAAGTCAGACCGCACTGTCCTAATAAAATAATTCAAAATCAAGGCATGATCATATTTTATTTTGGTAAAATAAGTGTAATCTAGAGGCCTTTGCCTTTCATATAAACCACTTCTGATTCCAATTGATCAACTAGAAGTTATTATTTGTTGCTTCTAAAACTTGGATAGGCGACAAGACTTTTGTCAGGTAGTGTAGTTAGGGATCGTTCTTGTATTCCGGACCAACGCAAAGATGCATTATTGAAAGGGGTGGTGTTGTTATTGTGTGCACACTAGGAAGTGCACTGCTGGATCCCTACAGTATGTTCAGAATAATATTTAAAGTATTTAAAACCACTCTTTTTACATTTTTTGATATAAACATTGTATTAAATTAAATGTGTTTATTATTAAATGTTAAATATATTTCATATTTTTTTTGTTAATAGAATACTAAGAGTACATACTGAAATGTATCTTGATAATTGTTGAAATAAGATTTATTGCGTCAACTTATTTTGAAATGTGCTTATATAAAAACACTATCAAATACACTGTTGATGAAAAACAAATACTTGTACACACTTTTACATATCTACAAAGCAGTTTTGTATAGATTAAAATGTATGAGTATGCACTAAAATATAGATTGATTTCAAATAAAATTGGTTATATAAAAACCAAATAAATATATAAACAAATAAATATATTGTTATCAATCAGTATCATTTTAGATTATTAATAAAATCATAATTTCTAAACAAAACGACCCTTTTGCATTTTTACTGGCTTACTTTGAAATAAATGCTGATATTCCTGCAAACATCAAAATTTATATATAGTGTTATATGCTAATACAAATCAATTCTGCTCTTGAATAAATAATCAGAATCATGTGTGATGTTATGCTGACCTCTAGTGTACATATTTCAACTCTGTACACTAGAGGTCAGTAGTAGTATGAATACTGTGCATAGCATGCCCTTTTTCAGCATGCAGTGTTACTGTACTTGTTCATATTAAGCAATGCACTTGATAAAATCCAGATATCAGTCAGTTATCAGAAAACAATTATAAACAAAAGCAATTTTGCAAAAAAACCTTCAAATTAGTAATGAAATATATAAAGAATGCATATAATACAAACAAATCCATATATTTAAATACAAAATAAACATAAGAGTGCTTTAAAAGGGTGACACTCACTGATCTATATACCAGTAATAGTTCTCTATTATAGATAAGTGGTATGACTAACTTTTACAACAGTCTTTAGTCTTCTATGCACATCAGGCGCGTCCTCGTCAGTGCTCGTACCCCGGATGTTGACACCAGAACGCGTGTGTTCCAGTCAGTCGTGGCTGAGCTGGTAGCCATGGTTGACGCTGCTGTTTTTTTCCCCGTAACAGTGTTTATGTGTAATTAATCTGGTAAGAAATCTGCACGATGTCGATGGACGTGACGTTCCTCGGGACCGGCTCCGCGTACCCGTCTCCGCACCGCGGCGCGTCCGCTCTCGTGTTGAGGACTGAAGGGGAAAACTGGCTCTTCGACTGCGGGGAGGGAACGCAGATCCAGCTGATGAAGAGCACACTCAGAGCCGGTCAGACTCTCACTCACTGCCGCTGCTCTTCTCTGACACGAGTCTCTGTGTGTTTTAGGCGGGTTTTTAATGTTGTGTTGTCAGTGACAAACTCGGGTGAATCTCAGTAGTCTGTCAGAATGACTGAATATATAAATAAATGAATTTAACGTAATATTTTAGGGTCATCAACCTTTATTTGTGCGGCGAGGGATGACAATTGTTATGATCAGTGTTGGAGAAAGTTACTTTTGAAAGTTACTTTTGCATTACAATGTTGAGTTACTCCCTAAAATAGTAGCTAGTTGTGTTACTTAGTTACATTTTATGGTAAGTAACGAGTTGTGTCAAATTTAAGTTACTTTTGCGTTACTTTTTGTAACGCAAGGATGCTTGATCTCCTTCAGAACTTGTTTTTGTCTTGTTTTGTCTTTTTTAAATCGGAATCAGTGAATTGTTTTGGTGACAGAGCTTCTATAGTGCATCAGAATTACAGAGACAGGACAAAAAACAGATAATAAATATATTTAAAAAATAGAAGTAAGTGTTAAATGCAAATTAAGAAGTGTATGTACAGGCGTATTACTATATACAATGTTATATGTGCAGCTGTTATGTGCAAATTGGCATGTAAAGTGTGTTGTTAAATAAGTGTATGTCTGTGTAAAAGTGTATAGCAAGTAGTGATGTTGGTTCCACGATTAATATCATCAAGTGTTCATGAGATCAGAATCAGAATCAGAATCAGAAAGAGCTTTATTGCCAGGTATGTTCACACATATGAGGAATTTGTTTTCGTGACAGAGCTTCCACAGTGCAACAGAATTACAGAGACAGGACAAAAAACAGATAATAAATATATTCAAAAAAAATAGAAGTAAGTGTTAAATGCAAATATACAAATGGACAAGTGTATGTACAGTGTATTACTATATACAAAATTATATGTGCAGCTGTTATGTGCAAATTGGCAGCTGTTATGTGCAAAGATGGATTGCCTGAGGGAAGAAACTGTTTCTGTGTCGGGCTGTTCTGGTGCGCAGTGCTCTGTAGCGTCGACCAGAAGGTAACAGTTCAAAGAGGCAGTGTGCTGGGTGTGAGGGGTCCAGAGTGATTTTGGCAGCCCTTCTGCTCGCTCTGGATAAGTACAGTTCTTGGAGAGTAGGGAGGGTTGTACTAATGATTCGCTCAGCAATCCCAACTATTCGACGTAGTCTTCGAAGGTCAGATTTGGTAGCTGAGCTAAACCAGACAGTTATTGAAGTGCAGATGACTGATTCAATGATAGAGGTGTAGAACTGTTTCAGAAGCTCCTTTGGAAGGATGAACTTCCTCAGCTGACGAAGAAAGTACAGCCAGTAGAGGAGCTCTGCTATTAACAACACACTGTATAACCTACACCTTTATTAACCTTTAAAACACTGTTTTAGGATAATCTTAAGCTAAATCAATAGTGTATGCATGTGAATGAGTGTGTATGAATGTTTCCCAGTGATGGGTTGCAGCTGGAAGGGCATCCGCTGTGTAAAACATGTTGGATAAGTTGGCGGTTCATTCCACTGTGGCGACCCCAGATCAATAAAGGGACTTGGATTGTAAAATAAACATCATTTACTTGAAATGGTTACAACATTTTTATTGTAAATATTTTTCATGTAGATTATTCATGTTGCTTGTATTAGTTTAAGACATCCTTGCTAACTTATCAGTTTAATATCCAGCATTCCCCATGTTCTGTCTTCAGGTAAAATCAGCAAGGTGTTCATATCTCACCTTCATGGGGACCATCTGTTTGGTCTTCCCGGTTTGCTGTGCACCATCAGTCTGAATTTGAACCCTCAGCCGGATCAGCCTCCGCCCTGTGTGGACATTTACGGCCCTCGAGGACTGAGACTCTTCATCCGTGTGGCGTTACAGTTGTCCGGCTCGCAGCTGCTTTTTCCGTATGCTGTGCATGAACTGCAGCCGTCCGATGAGCAGTGTCCTGAAGAGGGGCGTCTCAGTCCTGCTCTGACCACCGCTAGTGAAACTCTTCACCCGCAGGAGCGTCCCGGCAGAACTGTACATCCAGACCCCGATACGGACTGTTACCACCTCATTGATGACAAACAGTTTGTGGTTAAAGCATTTAAGCTTTATCACAGAGTCCCCTCATTCGGCTTCTCAGTGGAGGAGAGAGAACGCCCGGGACGGCTGAACACAGACCTGCTGAAGGAACTAGGTAACTCATTAAAGTTATGAAGACTTTTGAACTCTTTTGGAAATAATCTCAGCTGTACTAGAGTTAAAGGGCCCTTTGAAGTGTGCATTTTTTTTTTTGACGTAATCTCAACTAAAACATGGAGAGAGAGCTCATAGGGGTTTTTTTTTACCACAGCTCTGCCAGTGAGAGTGGTTGAGATCAAGCGCATCAATTGAAAAGCAAATGGAAGGGGGCGGAGCCTGTCAGATAACAGAGAGGATTTGATTGGTCAGAAGATTTCATGAGAAATCAAAGTATGAGCTGATTTTTTAAAAAATGACCCATTTAGGCGGAAGTGACAAACTGCAAGCTTTGGGTGTTTATAACAGGTTTATATTTTCTAAACACGAATCTTGTGACTGTTTGGAGCACACTAGCTTATAGATATCCTAAAAACTAACAGACTAACATTTTAATTTCACAGGACCTTTAAACCGTTAAACCGAGTTTTACCATTTTTGATTCTATTCAACAGATCTCCACGTCTGGCGGAAGCACTTTTAGCTTAGCTTAGCATAATTCATTGAATCGAATTAGACCATTAGCATCTCACTCAAAAATGACCAAAAGGTTTTGATACTTTTCCTATTTATAGCTTGGCTCTCTTTCAGCTACATTGTATACTATAACTAGGCCCACACGGAATCTGCCCACGCAGAATTCTGCAGATTGTTAGCCCATCGTTGATTCTGTTTATTTACTGGTGTAAATGTGTGTATATTTATATTTATACAGTTTTTAAATTAATTTCAGTAATAATATTGACTAATATAAAAATATTCATGTGATTTATTTACAATTCAGCTTGAGAAGTAATATTTTCTGTCTTTTAGTCGAGATTTTATATGAGAGACTTGCTTTGTTTACCAAAAAAAGTGTATCTAATTGGATTTGCATTGTAAGCATTAAATAAAAGTTAAAAAGGTTTTACTTTTTATTAAGGTTTTAGTTATGATACTCCCAAAATCACTCCGCATAAATCTGCAGATTTTTAACAAAATTCTGTGCAGAAATAGCAAAAAATGGCCACGGATTCCGTCAGGCCCTAACTATAACCAGTAGAAAATGAGTTGGTGTTTTCTAGGCTGATATGGCTAGGGACTATACTCTCATTCTGGCGTAATAATAAATGATAAAACCCAACTCTTTCACTGGTGACTTGTACAATGATCAATTTCCATAAAAACAGAAGAGTGTTTCTTTAAATGAAGTTTATAAACTAATTCCGATATGATCACGTCCTGATGATTGCTCACAGCTGGTACCGCATCAGCTCACAATTGATTCACCAATCAGATAATTCGTAATTAACTATAAATAACCAGTTTTTTTTATCTCAGTATCTTCGTCTTAAGGAATCGCCCCCTACCCACCCCTACTCCCCCTCCTTTCCAGTGGCCCAGTGATTAGCACTGTCGCCTCACAGCAAGAATGTCTCTGGTTAAAGTCCCTACTAAACCAGTTGACATTTCTGTGCAGTTTGCTCATTCTCCCTATGCTTGCGTGGGTTTTCCCCGGGTTCTCCAGTTTTCTCCCACAGTCCAAAAACATGCAACCTAGGTAAATTGAACATACCAAATCGATAAATAGCCAAATCAATACATAGCCAAATCGAAACATAGTCCATAGCCCCGCTTTTAGCAAGTGTACATCTCTTCTTAGCCATTCTATTAGCCAGAAATAAGTCAGGGGAGTTCATTGAGATCTACCTGAACTCAAACGGGAGGGAGCCCCGGGCTCGAGGGTCTTATAAGCTCAGGGCTCTCTCCCGGGACAGCCTGCCAAACTAGCTTTATAATCAATCATCAGCTAAGTGTGAACTCTTGAAAGGTGTCATGTTATGTTCTTTTGCAAAAAGTGTCATTTGAGTCAGCTCGTCATTTATGTTTACTTTTAATTAAAGAGCTAGTAAATGAATACAGCTCTGAGTAGTCCTGCTGGATTAATCACTTTTAAAATGAAATCACGATTTAAAAAGCTGCAATTATTACGAGGCTCTATCGAATCAAATCAAATGCAGGTAGATTCCAGTGGTGGCGGGTTAGACAGACACTCCCACTGGCCACTTTGGCTGGCTGAAACTCATTTTAAATTGCCAGCGCTGGCTCGTCTCTACAGATTAGACTGTTAGTTTATGACCGTTTGTCAATATGTGTACAAATGTAATCTTATGGAGAAGGAGCATGACTGACAAAAACAGCTTTTCGCGCAAGCAAAATAAAGCAGGTGAATAACGAATGAGAGGATCATGCACACGTTGAGACAGGCTTTCCTCACTCACTGACGAGGGCTTTAGTGTCCCGCGCAAGGATGATATGATGCACGCAAGTGTTTAAAAGCTCCTGTGCCGTTTCCTCACTCGAAGCAACCATGTCTGGAAACGAAACTAGTGCGATGCTCGTGCACCCACAGTCCTTCAAGGGCTCGAGATTCTTTGTAAGCAGCAGCAGTTGTTGTCGCTTTCGCTTTAACTATTCTTTGAACAGATCATTAATTGTCCTAACCTAACATCACGCAGGGAATGTTTTTCACCTGCTTTCTTTTGCTTGCTGTTATTTTTTTGTTAATATAGTTTAATAATCGTCTTTTACAATAATATTGCTGTAAAAATTATAAAAATAATAATAAAAATAATAATTTAGCTATTTAATTTACCTATAGAGCATGTATTTGGACTGTGGAGGAAACCGGAGGAAACCCACACCAACACGGGGAGAACATGCAAACTCGGTGGCCTAGTGGGTAGCACGTTCGCCTCACAGCAAGAAGGTCGCTGGTTCGAGCCTCGGCTGAGTCAGTTGGCATTTCTGTGTGGAGTTTGCATGTTCTCCCCGTGGTTGCGTGGGTTTCCTCCGGATGCTCCGGTTTCCCCCACAAGTCCAAAGACATGCGGTACAGGTGAATTGGGTAGGCTAAATTGTCCGTAGTGTATCAGTGTGAATGAGTGTGTGTGGATGTTTCCCAGAGATGGGTTGCGGCTGGAAGGGCATCCGCTGCGTAAAAATATGCTGGATAAGTTGGCGGATCATTCCACTGTGGCGACCCCGGATTAATAAAATGAATGAATGAATAAATTATATCTCAAAAAATGAGCTTTCACTAATATTTTTTGGCTGCAGTACCAGATATGACCACCAGATGACCTCCAGTTTCCTTTTTCAGGCCATACAAGGGCGCCCCCAATGTTTTGAGGAATATGAATCATATTTTTGTCATGCATATAACATTTTCTTGCGTATTTGCAGGTTTGAAACCAGGCCCTCTCTACGGGCGTCTGAAGAACGGGCAGTCAGTGACTCTAGATAGTGGCCGTGTGTTGTCGGCTGATGAGGTGCTGGAGCCGCCGCTGAAGGGTCGTAAGGTGTGTGTTTTCGGGGACTGCAGTGCCCCGCTGGGCGAGGGTTTTAAACGGGCGTGTTACGGTGCCGATGTTCTGGTGCACGAGGCCACGCTGGAGAATGGGCAGCAGGAGAAGGCTATTGAACATGGACACAGCACTCCTGGCATGGCTGCGGCAGTGGCGCTCACATGTGAGGTGAAAACACTGGTGCTCCACCACTTCAGTCAACGATACAAACCTGAAAACCTCCGGCGAGATGACGATGAAGATGACGTTTCAGAGCTGAAGAGACAAGCTGAGCTGGTGCTGCAGGGTTCCAGGACAGACGTCATTCTGGCTGAAGACTTTCTCACTCTGCCTGTGGCCCTCAAGAGGAATTCGACAAAGTAGTACCTGTCAGATTAAGCCCATGTGGGAATATGTTTTGTAATTATTGTATTTAAATATGAGAAAATGTTTTAATAAAGTCATTTTGTACTCTCATTTGTTATCAAGAAGTCATTTTGTACTTTTGGATTGTTGATTCAGAGGTGAGTTCATGAATGCACAAGAGCACATTTGCTGTGAAGAATCGAAATGATGCTCCTGTTTGCTGGATATCCATGAGCAGGTGAGTTTAATTCATTCTTTCATTTTCTTTTCGGCTTAGTCCCTTTATTAATCCGGGGTCGCCACAGCGGAATGAACCGCCAACTTATCCAGCATTTGTTTTACGCAGCGGATGCCCTTCCAGCCACAACCCATCTCTGGGAAACACATCCATACATTCTCATTCACACACATACACTACGGACAATTTAGCTTACCCAATTCACCTGTACCGCATGTCTTTGGACTGTGGGGGAAACCGGAGCACCCGGAGGAAACCCACGCAACCACGGCGAGAACATGCAAACTCCATACAGAAATGCCAACTGGCCCAGCCGGGGATCGAACCAGCGACCTTCTTGCTGTGAGGCGAACGTGCTACTCACTACGCCACTGTGGCGCCCGGTGAGTTTAATATGAATTTTAAATTTAAATATACATTTCTTTTGGAAAAACAGGCTGTTTTATTGATCCTCTGATCGTTCTCTGATATCTAAGATCAGGGGCGCAACTGCACATTTACTAAGGGGTATGCATGTCATAGTACTGAATAAATAAATTATTATATTCATATAGAATGCACGCTAAACATTTTTTGCCAAAATATTTATTTATTTTTATTACTTGAAACTTTTAATAAAGATCATTACCAAAAATAGTTTTGGCACAATGGCACCCCCCCATGTGTGGCGCCCCTATGCGCCGCATATACTGCATACCCCTTTTTGCGCCACTGCACCTGGTCATTGTATCATCTAAACAAGCCAGTGTGCTTGCAACAAATTAAACTGCATTTTTTTTATTTACCATCTTTGGGGAAATGTTTCTGGTGACTACAATATTGTTACTCCTCAAATTATTATTATTATTAGTATTATTATTATTACTATTATTATTATCATCATATCTTAAAATTAAAGACAAGGTTATTTACAAGTTCCCATAGAAGGTAAATAAGCAATGCAGTTTAGCTTGTTTGTAATGACACATTTTGATTGAAATAGACTTCTGCTACAATCTGTTTATGGACCTCTGGACTGAGGGAACGCCGCCTCTTCGATTGAACACCACCTTCACCACATTGGTCAACCAGGGAATGGAGAGAATTTCTGTAAAGGAATAATAAAGTGTATGAATAATAATATTAATACCAACAACAACAAACACAAAACAAGAAATACAGCAACTACCTGATCTTCTGTATGTCCTGCTGGAATTGCTGGATGCTCCCCCTAATGTGGACTGAATCGATGTCCTTCTGGAGTTTGGCATCGAAGATGTCCACATGTGGCATGGTGTTGTGGAAAAGTTGCAAAAAAAATTTAAAATCCTGATGATTTAAACAGTAAAGTCACCCGAGTCCCTAATAGTTTCAAAACAGCGGATGAGATCCTCTCTGTGCTCAAACACTGTATTGATGGCACGGCTGTGGAAATTCCATCTAACATTGCTTGATGTTGGTAATCTATGGGCCACTACTTTATCAAGGACGTCTGTGCCCTAGGGTGATCTTGAAAAAAGCTGGCAAATCCTCCAAGGTCAGAAAACAAATTCTCACTTTGGATATGTTAGAAGTGGTCTGTTCAGGGTTCTTGCACCATTTTAAAAGTAAAATTTAATGCTTTTTAAGACCTTTTTAAGACCTCAACAAATACAATTTGAGACCCAAAAATTTCATAATTTCTTTAGAATAGGTTATTCAATTGGGTGCCACTGTGGCATAGTGAGTAGCACGTTCGCGTCACAGCAAGATGGTCGCTGGTTCGAGCCTCAGGCTGGGTCTGTTGGCATTTCTGTGTGGAGTTTGCATGTTCTCCCCATGGTTGTGTGGGTTTTCTCCGGGTGCTCCGGTTTCCCCCACAAGTCCAAAGACATGTGGTATAAGTGAATTGGGTTGGCTAAATTGTCCATAGTGTATGAGTGTAAATGAGTGTGTATGGAGTGTGTATTTCCCAGTGATGGGTTGCAGCTGGAAGGGCATCCGCTGCGTGAAACAGGCGCTGGATAAGTTGGCGGTTCATTCTGCTGTGGCGACCCCGGATTAATAAAGGGACTAAGCCGAAAAGAAAATGAATGAATGAAGGTTATTCAATTTATTGCCTCCTACAATGGAAATCAAAACTTTAAAGTTTTTCATTTGGTATCAATTATGTGCAATGCGTAAACTTGGTAAGTAAAAAAAGCAAAAACACTTTTCTTTGAGACCTTATTCTTTTTTTTTTGTTCCTTTGTGATGTAGAACAGAGCCAACATAACATAGACAAGTTGGATTACACTACACAACACAATGCCTTGTATGAAGGAACCATATAGAATAGAATACTGAAAATAAGCTCAATAATGAAAGTCCTCAAAACAGCCTTTCTCAAGCCAAAATGTTGAAAAGTAATCTACATAACTGTTAGAAAACACAAATGGTATTACATGAGTTTTAATTAGAGAAACCCTTTGCTTTGTAACATGCCAAATTCTCCTCAAGACATATTGGCATCTCTCTTTTACATTGTCTAGGTCCACCAACTCCCTTCTCTTTTCCTTTCATCTTTTTCTAATGGAATTCTATTTAGTGATAAGTTCTGCCATCTTGGTCACTGCTGTATTCTATGTGTATGTATGTATGTATGTATGTATGGATATATATATATATATATATATATATATATCCAAAAAGTTGTGTACTAAAAGTTTGAAAACCCCTGGTATGGAGAACTCAGTACCTCTGACTTTCGGGTGTCTGGCGGTGAAGTGAAACTTGTTAAAGCAGACTGTGAGGTGGCGTCGCGTCTGAACTAGTAACATGAACACGAACTAGTAACTAAACAATCGAGCTGCAAACAATGCAAGTATTAACCTGGACCTGCTATAACTAGCTGCTGGAACGTACCACTGGTGCTTTTCTCCGTTCATGTGCGACTCGACGGCTTTCAGCCCCATGGTCACCTCACCCAACATCGCTTTTAATGGCAGCACGCATGTGCAGACCGACGTCAGCATCTGTAGGCGACCTACAGTAATAAGCTAATAAATCACGGAGTAAATCATTTCATTCCTGTTTCACACATACTAAATTGATCAACTATTAGATGTTTTACGGTGGACCACTGTGCTTTCCAATGACTGTGCTTTCCTATCGTCATTAAACACACCGGCTAAAAAATTTATATCTACAGCAACTTTACGGTAAATTTAAGACAATTTAAGACCTTAATTTCCCGGATTTTAATTTAAGACTTTTTAAGGAACCGCGGGAACCCTGGACTGTTGCATTATCAGATTAAGTTGATGTGCATAGCAGTGGATATAATGGGCATTTGGGTACATTTTGGATTTTTTTCTGAACACCTACGGTGGCACCCCTCATCACGCTGGCTCCATCATACTCTTGGCAGATGAGTTTATTCTTTTGATCCTCAGGAAGGATGACAGAAAGACGTTCTTTAAGTACAGTGGAGATAGAATCAGCTGTAGCTGAACACAGAGGAATAAACTCAAATCTCTCCTGTACGTTGTTTTTTGAGTCAATGTACCGCAGCACAAGCACAAGTTGGCACTGTGTAGAAACGTCGGTGGTCTCGTCGGCCTGGATTGAGAGAAATTCGCTGCTCTGTGTTTCTTGAATTATGTGTTCCCTCACAACAGACAGAACACATACAGTCCAACAGCTCGTTCTGCACGGTCTTTGAAGTTCTCTTAAACACAGTGGCATTGTCGAGGTGCTCCTTTAAAACTCTTATCCGAGCTCTCGCTCTCATCATGGCCACGCAAAGCCAGCTCAATCCCACCACAAAATTTCACAGTCTATTATTCTAGACAGGATGTGTCTATTTTTCGTGACCTCTTCATTGTGCCTTCTAATGCCAATCCTGTAGCCCTCATCTGACTGTTGGGCAATGCTAAGTTTCCCACAAAACTGGAGCCTCATAGCGTTGTCAAGATGGCTTCGGCTACTTTCATGACGCTTGCACTTTTCAGAAAGATGTTTTAAATCACGAAGCCCTGTTGTTGTCCACAACGTTTCTGTGCCTGGACTTTGAAACAGCAAACACGGAAAACAATAAAAGACATGACTTACATCATAACCAGCCAGCCAATTCCGTTTGCCATAACAGGGGCTGGAAAAGGCCCGAGTGTACACGCGCCCGCGATCACTTGACTGCTCGTGAATTTGCAAAGTATGGAGGGTCGATCTGGCCCAAGCTCCTTGATTCTTTTATTTTCTTCATCCAAACGCCTTGTAAAAGGATAACTTTGCTAAGATAAAACGGAATTTTCCTTCATCTCGAGATATGGCACATTGATTGATAGTCGTCAGTTAAATGACGAGCCGCTAATTGAAATGAGAAAGGTCCAATCACATAAGACCAACCATATAAAAACAAATATGATTCGCTCCAACAACAAAAATGGGAGGGTTCAGAGCGCTGCGCCCCAAGGACAATTCAAAACAGGCCAATTAGAGCTTAGCCTCATATCACATGCTTTGCAAACGTTTGTGTACCTACATAGACACTCATTAATCTACATAGACACTCCATTACTCACACGTATAAAAAATATTGTTCATGCATTTTTTTACATTTTAATAAATGTTAGTATGACCAACCGTAGAATGGTATAATTAAATCAATTTATTTCGTTAATATTTGTGATAATAAACAATGACATATTAAAGGGGACTAAATTGAAGGGGGCGGCGCCCCGGCGCAGTCTATTGACCAGCCACCACTGAGGCTGCGTCCGAAACCGCATACTTCCATACTATACAGTACGCTAAAATCAGTATGCGAGCCGAGTAGTATGTGCGAATTCTTAGAATTCGAAAATCAGTATGCGAGAAGTACCCGGATGACTTACTACTTCCGGCGAGATTCTGAAGTGCGCATCCCATGCACGCTGCGCTATCCCATGATGCCCCGCGAGAGAATTCATGAATGGGAGTGAAGCAACGCAACTGACGCAGGTAGGTCACGTGACCGTGACAAAATGGCGGATGTAGTATGTCCGAATTCCATTCATACTTCTTACATTCATACTGTATAGAACGTACTTTTCTGACGGCCGAGTAGTACGTTTAAATTCAAAAGCAGTACATACTGAGTAGTAGGCGGTTTCGGACGCAGCCTGAGTGACCTCTTCGGTGGTCCGCCAAATACCTCTAATCCTGTCACAGACAAGTACAGCAGCCATCATACATGACCTCAGGTTACTGCTCTGACAGGCACAGGCTTGTGTAAAGCTAAGCTACTGACCAACAGAAATGAGCTTTTCGTCATATTTGAGAGAGGGATGCTTACAAACGCGGCCCCGCAATATATATATATATATATATAACACCAATATAACACCAACCTGAGAATTCTCTCTCATTTACTTGCTTTCTCTCACTTTCTTACGTTCTATCTCTCTCTTTCTCCCTTTAAAAGTTGGCGAAACAGACATCACAAAAAGATGCCAGACACTAAATACATTACAGCACCGCTATGACCTCCTATTATGCTATATTGATGTCAGTAACCGCGGCTGTATGCCGTCTCGACGTTACTTTAAAATGAGTAAATTAATATGCAGGGGAAACAATTTAATTTTTATTTATATTTAATTTAATTTTTATAAACAGGAAAAATCAAGAAAAACACAAAAATACAAAAATTTGTTTCACTTTTGTAGTGTGTGATTTTTATTTTTTTATTTGTTTTTGCCACAACACATTTAAATATACATACATTATTATTTCTAAAGATATTTGGTGACCAAACTCTTATTTTATGGGTATATCTGTTTAATAAAACTGTTATTTTTAAACGTATGACGATTTTAGTTCAAAAAGTCAAATTATTGAAATAAAGAAAAACGGGAACAGTAGTTATTTATTTAGGTATATAGGCCCTCTATTATTATACTTGATAATTCTAAAGATATTTTCTGTAATTAATACCAAATTAAATACAAAATTAACAAAATCTGCACTGTAAAATATACGGCTCCTGCTGCTCTAATTGACTTAACGCTGAAATCAATTATTGTTTACATTTAAATGACCCTTGTCATTCTGTCACCACGGCAACTGGCATCGGTTTAAAAATACACAAAACTGTCTATAAAGTCAGCAATCCCGATCATCGTGCTGCAGACCTCAACAGTCTCTCCTTGGCTAACTTTCTCAGTTTGACAAGTTGAAGTTGATGATGGCTCTGCGTCGCTCAAGAAGGACCAGGAATCTCCCCGCTCACTTGAAGGACTACTTGCTGGAGCGTGTCCCCGTCAAAGAGAGCTGCATGTCGGACACTTCTCTGAAGAAGAAGCACTTGAAGAACGCGGCTGTCCTACCTGTGCTCCGTACAGCAGCCCCAGTCTCCTCAGTCTCCCCGGTAGGTAAGTATCCACAGGAGGAGCCGCTCTCCATCCACGGCCGGAGTGTGCAGGAGTATCGGGACATCTACAACAGTGTGATGGATTCCAAGAAAAGGTATCGTAGCCGGTATAGTCTAGAGCAAGGTCTCGAGATCAAGCAGCGGCTTTGGGAGAAGCTGGACCGGCCTGTACTGCTGGAGACCGTGCTGCCAGATGGACGAGTGATCATCACTGAGACCAGGTCCGAG
>CAIGQQ010028289.1:8704-27126 GCA_903798035.1 Danio albolineatus
CAGTAGTGTAGATCAGTGTAGAGTACAGTACAGTGTAGATCAGTGTAGACTACAGTACAGTACAGTGTAGATCAGTGAAAACTACAGTACAGTACAGTGTAGATCAGTGTAGACTAAAGTACAGTACAGTGTAGATCAGTGTAGACTACAGTACAGTACAGTGTAGATCAGTGTAGACTACAGTACAGTACAGTGTAGATCAGTGTAGAGTACAGTACAGTACAGTGTAGATCAGTGTAGACTACAGTACAGTACAGTGTAGATCAGTGTAGACTACAGTAAGTCTCACTGACACTCAGGAGATTCGCTCTGGTTTGCGTGTCAGTGTATACTGAGCAGATGTAGTGTCCGTCAGTGACTATATGTGGACTGATGAAAGTTATTAGTCAGTGAAATGAACTCATTCCACTTCTGAGTGTTGCTGACATCTGCTTTACCCACAGGTGAGCCCACACCACTGAGCTGCAGCATGGCCAACACTGCTCAGATGGGTGGCATGATGCCCGCCGCAGGACACATGTACCACCAACACCAGCAGCAGCTTCACCCGGCTCTGCAGGGCATGCACGGGGTATCTACATACCCAAGCCAGGGCCACTCCTTTACTACAGGCCCATTCACAGACAGCAGCGTGCCCAACTCCAGTGGAGTGCCCTGCCTGTACCAGGATTACCAGGTGACCCGCTGGCAAACACCTTCTTTCTCTAAGCTGAGCTAATGTTCCCAGATGATGTAATGTGTGTGTTTGTGTGTGTTTTCTGTAATCGTCAGGGATGTGTGTCTGAGAGCGGGCAGCCTGGTGTGGCGTCGCACTCGGGAGAAGCGGGCATGTACCGTGAGGGTCAGCAGAAGCTGCAGGGAGACGTGCCCGTGGTGCCAGGAGGTCAGGGTTCAGTGGAGTCAGTGGATGCCATCTACAGGGCGGTGGTGGATGCGGCGGGCAAAGGTGTGCACGTGACCATCACCAGCGGCGTGAGCGGCAGCACGCAGGCCAGCCCCGTGCCTGCGCTCAGTGCCATGAGTGCCTTCACCGCCTCCATTGGGCCGCCGCGCAGCCTACCTCACGCCACCAGCGCCGTCATCCACGCGCCGCGCAGCGCAGAGTGCCCGGAGCTGCCGCACAGCCGCCCGCCACTGCCCAACCACGCCCGCAGGAGTGCCGAGGAGCAGAGCAGCGATGCCGCTGATGGACACCAGTTCTTCCGTTCGCCAGGTGCCGCCACGCCGCGGGCGCAGTGGGACGAGCCCAGCCTCTGGAGGAGTGAGGAGTTTCTGGAGTGCTCCACGGCGGTGCCCAGTGGGCGAGTGGAGCGGCAGTGCCCAGCAGAGCCGCTGCAGACTCACGAGCCCCCCGAAGCCCACACTGATGATGCCAGTCTGCGCTTTAACCACCGCGCCGGCACGGGCATGAGAGAGCGACTGGAGTCGGCAGAGCGGTGCCCGCAGCTGAACGGCTCGCTCGCCCATGCCGGATACAGGGACCCGCTGACCACAGAGGACCAGTCGCCCGGCTCCTCCACCAGTCTGGACGGCCCGCTGCTCAAAGACTACACACACTTCAATGGGCACTTTAACGGGCACTGCGCACCCAGCCCCTCCGACACCAAGAGCCTGAGCAGTGAGGAGGAGCTGCGGCACCCGGACTCGCCCTCCGCTGACCTGCTGCACTACAGGCCACGCCCCTACAACATGGGTGAGCTGGTCTGGCCAATCACAGGCTTCCCTGCCTGGCAGAACAAGCTGGCAGACGAACATGGGCGCAATCCCAGCATGCAGCTGGCAGACCAGGCCAAGGTAAGAGAGTCTCTGTGTGTGTCTCTGTGTCTTCACGTGCGTGCGTGAGTGTGTGTGTGTGTGCGTAACACATCTCCTGCTGGACTCTGCAGGTGGAGCCGGAGCAGCTGAAAACACTAACACATGACCTGCAGGCGCTGGACCGAGCCAGCAAGAAGAGTCGGAAGTGAGTGTCTGCATCCTCAACCATCATACTCTCTGTTGAACACACACACACACACACACACACACACACACACTCAGTTATTTGGCTGGGAACACAGAGTTAGTCAAGATGAGTCTCTGTTCTTCCTCCTGAACCTCAGTGCGGGCCGAGGAGGCAGGACTGACTGTGAAGCGTGTTATTAAGTGTCCTCTAAGGTGAAGATCTCTGAGAACTGAGCTGAGGTCAGTCGCGGCGCGTCACACTCGTGTTCATAAAGCTCGCTGAACAGCGCTCTGACATACAATCTGACATTTTTCAATTCATTTCTTAAACAACATCCGCTTTGTAAACTATATGCTGGAATAGTTGACAGTTCATTCCGCTGTGGCGACCTCTGAAATAGAGACTAAGCTGAAGGCGAATGAATGACTGAATTTCAGTAATTACAGAGCACCTAACCCTAATCTTTATAATCTTCTGACTAAATAATCCTGCTTTGAATGCGATATGACCAGACGCTTTCTACTGGTTTATTCTGATTATTTGGCGTCTGAGAGTGCAGATGTCACGGTGAGGTCATTCACACTGACTCTATTTCTGTTTTAATTTATTTAAATTTATTTATTTAAATATTTATTTCTGTGTGTTGTTTTCTGTAATGCGCTGTGGGCCTCTCTGTCTGCAGGGCCGGAAAACTAAACCATCATCTGGAAGCTGCGATTCACGAGGCCATGAGCGAGCTGGACAAGATGTCTGGAACTGTGAGTGAGGCACACACACACACACACACACACACACACACACCTGAGCTCTGCTGTTCTGAGGGCCATTCAGTGATGTGTTGTGTGTCTGTCTGCAGGTCCACCAGGACCGTCAGGTCAAACTGCCCAAACCCAAGAGGAGGAAGATCTCCAGATAACAGCAGCGTTCATGTGGCCCCGCCCCCTCGCTGTGACTCCGCCCCTCTCTTTGATATCGGTGCTA
This sequence comes from Danio albolineatus, assembly GCA_903798035.1. Lineage (NCBI taxonomy): Eukaryota > Metazoa > Chordata > Actinopteri > Cypriniformes > Danionidae > Danio > Danio albolineatus. The sequence goes on from CAIGQQ010028289.1 coordinate 11,628, forward strand.
CACTCTAGCAGACGGCTCAGCGTGGCCCCGCCCCCTCCCACTGACTGACAGGTGCTGGATCAGCCAATTAGAGAAGGCAGACTGACAGCTTGCTGAAGAACGATTTTTTTCTAGTGTACAAGAAGAAACAGCCACCGACTACAGTACTGCGCTCGCTGGCGGACAGTCCAAATATCTGATGTGTTCAGTGTGTATATAGACGATACAGAAATTTCATGGTAAAAACATGGGAAGAAGTGTAAATACTGTAGGATAATGAGATGTACAAGCCAACTCAATGCACACTTTATCTTCAGCTGTACAAAACACAAAGCAGAAGCGTCTCTCCGGCCCGTCAGGCTCTGCGGCGTTACTATGAGTAAGAGTCAGTCTGAGACTTTTCTAAGCTTCAGTGTGTGTGTGCACGTGTGCGTGTGTGTGTGTGCGTGTGTGTGTGTGTGTGTCGGACTGGACTTAGCCAGCTGATCAGGCTTCTTGACTTCAGCTCTGGGCTTCTCTGTAGAGTTCAGGTCTTCCAGCACTAACACTAATATTTGAGTCTCCTCTTCATCGTCCTGGTCGTTCTGCTGTGATGTTTTCCGTCTTCATGCGGCTGCTTTGGCCGTCCTTCATGCTGTTGTCGGGTCTCTGCGTTACGCTCGTGTTTGTGAGGTTTGGTTTGAGTCGTTCTCACTGTAATGGCCGACAAGAGGGAAACTGGGCCTGTAATGGATGATGTGGAGCTCACTGTTCATCAGGAAACTTGGCAATAACACGGCCCTGTGCACATACTCGCTAAAGCCTTATGCGTGTGTATCTCTCTCTCTCACACACACACACACACACACACACACCCTTCAGTATTACTCGTGAACAGTGTTTTTCTGCGTGGTGTATTTTCTCTTTGGTTGAAGTTTGGCGTATGGAGATGGACGTGTGGAGGGTGCTCATGTTCGTCTCTGCGTATCCCATCAGCGGTGTGAGTCCTGTGGAGATCACGAGCAGCTGAACACCGAAGGCTTCCAGAAACACTTCATACACAGCTGGAGATCTGCTGGAGCAGTGCAGACTCACTAAACCCTGCAGCAGCTGACGGGGTCACCCTGAGGGGTCAGAGGTCAGCGTTGGGCCTTTAGGGTCTGGACAGGTCGTACACCCCTACTGTAGATGGTGATGATCTGCCGGTAACACTAACTCAGTATGAAGAGCTGATTCAGTGCTTTCTGTGTGTAAACTCTAGACATGTGGAGGATTACAGCGCTTCGCTCATCCGTTCACACTCAAAACTCTAAACTAGGGCCGAGTAAATAGCAGACGTGGGTTGTTTTCTCCTCTTGTTGTCGGTCTTTACTGAAATGTCACTACAGAATTAAGTGCAATATTTCCATTCAGTGGAAAACTAAACCACATAAATGTAGTTTATAAGGGTGTTCCAGAGGTGAAATCATTCAAGCCTGTTCAGAGAGACGAGCAGATGAGAGTGTGTGTGTGTGTGTGTGTGTGTGTGTGCACGCTGGTGATCTCAGCTCCGTGTCGTGCTGCGCATCTGTGTTCAGAGTCACTGTTCAAGGTCAAACATTTGTGTTCATGTGCTCAGTGTTGGCCAAAACTCCTCCATCGCTCTTCTGTTTCTATCATCTCCACCAGTGTGTGTGTGTGTGTGTGTGTGTGCGCGAGTGCGTGTGTACATTTTTTGTTCTTTGCTTGCTATTTTCTGATTGGTATCTGACTGGTGTACAAACCTTTCTGATGTCAATATTCTCTGAAGCGTATCTGAGTATATATTTTCTCACCAGTATGTACTTTACAGCAGTGGACTTGGTAAAGTATGCTGTGCACTTGATTATGTTTGTTTCTGATAGCTTTGATGTGGCTGTTAGCTTTAGTTTGTTAAAGTCCATAATTTCTCATCGTTTCTTTTGATTTTTTAAAGATGTCCTAAACAGCAGTTTTGTAAATATTGTGAACATTACAGGTCATGCTGTGATGTGACATTGAAATGACGTTGCACCAATGTTTCAATTAAAACCTGGTCACTAAATCTCGGCCAAAACAGGTGTTTTACTGCAGCTTTACCTCCTCAGACACGGTCAAAGTGTGCGTCTGTTATTACTTTCATTCATCTTCAAGTTCTCGTTAGTTCAGTTTGTTTTATCCAGCTGTTCATGATTTCTTCACCTCTGGCTGATCTGGAGCATCATCATCATCACCACCATCACCATCACCATCATCACCATCCCAGTCCTTCATTAAGCCGAGCGGCTGCAATGAGCAGAGCGGGATGAGGTTTATTATTATGGTGTGATCAGCAAGAATGGGTCAGGAATGGTCATTAATGAGGGATTTCACTCTATTCTGATTGCATGCCTTCTCTTATGATTAGTGCAGATTCCTGATGCTGGATCCTCAGACCAGCAGCTGATTCTGAAGCTTTGCACTGGACGAGACCTTTCACCAGTCGCTGCAGCCAGAAATGCAGAAGTATTGAGATTAGAAGAGTTTTTTCAGCTGTCCTGCACTCAGCAAACTGCCTAGAACACACACACACACACACACACACACATACTCTCACTCTTACACTTTCTCTCGCACACACACACACTCTCTTTCTCACTCTCACACACACACACACTCTCTCACTCTCTCTCACACACACACACTCTCTCTCTCTCTCTCTCACACACACACACACACACACACACACACTCTCTCTCTCTCTCTCTCACTCACACACACACGCGCTGTCCTCAGAATAAGATGCTAATAATGAGACTGGCTTTAGACTGTAAGATGGGCATGTGTGGGAACTGCTGCAGTGCTGTGTCTGAATAATGTGAAAGGTGTGTGTCTGGATGATCAGAGCGCCACCCGCCGGTGAAACACGGCACTGTCGGTCCCGCGGCGGCTGGAGGATCACCGGAGGATTAACAGCACCGCATTGTCTGGCACAGCCGTGTTGTTGTTGTCGGCGGAGAGCACGGTTGGCTAGTGTCCGACAGATGACTTCCAGAGACCGTGTTCATTAACAGCGTCCCCGATGGCGACTGAATGCAGCCAGCGCGCGGTGTTACGCTTCATAACGGAGAGAGGAGGACGCGTGAAAAACGGCGATTTGGCGGATTATTTTCGAGCGACGATCCCACGAGACCCCGCGTTAAAACAAGAGGCTAAAGACGCCTTTAAACGGCACGTAGACGCCGTGGCTTACGTGAAGGAAGAGAACGGCGAGAAATACGTTTGCTTAAGAAAGAGATTTCGGGGATGCCCGCGGAGCGCCGGGGGAGAGCTGGCGGACACCGGTGACCCTGCACCGGCAGCACGGGCCCGGACACCCGGCTCAGGTTACGGAACTGCTGATGGAGGAGGCGCGGAAACACACCCGCATATTTCTGACGAGGGTGTGAACGGCGGAACAGAAGCTGAACTCCGCGCACTCATGGAGAACTCAGACAGCAGATCCGCCGAATACCGGACGAAAGCAGCCGAGCAGCCGGAGGAGAGAGACGCGGGCACTGGGGAGGAGGAGCGCGATGGACCGAAAAGCCCCGGGAGGGTCAGCAGCAGCCTGGCGGTGCAGCAGAGGGACTACGGTGAGCCCCCGGGCAGGTATAGGGAGTGTCCGCGGGCCGACAGCGACTATGAGGCCGCGGCGGTGACGCTGGAGCCGCTGGAGCACGCGTGGATGATGAGCGCGTCTGACGGGCACTGGGAGAGCCTGCGCCCGCTGCTGGACACCGAACCCGCGCTCGTGGCCCGAAAAGACTTCGTGACGGGTTTCACCTGTCTGCACTGGGCCGCGAAACTCGGCAAACACGAGCTGATCGTCCTGCTCGTTCGGTTCGCCAGAGAGCACCGGGTCTCCGTCAACGTGAACGCGCGCTCCAGCGCCGGATACACGCCTCTCCACCTGGCGGCGATGCACAACCACCTGGAGGTCGTCAAACTGTTAGTCGGAGCGCTTGACGCGGATGTGGAGGCTCGGGATTACTACGGCAGAAAAGCGTGTCAGTACCTGAAGAGCGGCGTTGCGCAAAACATCCTGGAGATCGCGGGCGCGTGCGCGTGCGCAGAGGCGGAGGGCGCGGGCACGGAAGAGGGAGAGGGAGAGGCGGGCCGCTGGAGGCTGTCGAGGGTTCTGCAGTCCAGCTTCAGGCCTCTGAGGATCCAGAACCAGATCCAGGACTGCAGCGATGAGGACAGCGTGGCCAAGCAGAAACCCCAGCGCAGGAAATCCTCCTTCACCAAGATGAAGCCCAGAGTCCGGCTGCGGACGCAGATAGTCCACAGCACCTCTCTGATGGACAGGTTTGAGAAAGAAGAATCTGCAAAGCTCTCCAGACCCAAATCTAACCTCTTCGGGTGACTGTGCAAATCTGCTTTCTCCCGCTGGGTCTAGAAGAGCAGTGATGACTGAAGGCACTCAGTATCAGGACCGCTGAGCGCTGACAGGGAAGCGGGGGGTTTAGTGTCTTTCACTCTCTGGAGGTTCACACTGCTGTTTTTGGTAATGGTGTGGTAATGATGATAAACAAACACTGCTGGTAAATATTCTTGTTTTCTGTGTTCTGTCTTTCCCATCACTTTACAAAAGAGGAGGAGAAGGTCCTGTCCAGCACGGTGAGCGGTTCAGTCCAATAGCAGAAGCTTGAAGACACGAGTTACTGAGACAGCACAGGACGCCTCAAGGACCGTCCACGGCAGAACACATGAAATGAATCTTGTTTGAAATATGAATTAGTTGATGAAGTTTCAGAGGTGTGTTGATTTCAGTGTTCATGAACTTCAGGCAGTTTCCGGTGACCCTGTCGCTCAGATCAGTAGCTTTAGTAAGTGTGTTTGAGTGTAATGAGCAGCCGAAACCATAAACACTGCTTTAGTGATGGTTTAAAGTATTAATGATTCCACTGCAGCAGTGAGCATCTTCCACAACGCTGTGATGTCACACTGTTGCCATAGCAACACATCGGCTGTATGACCCGCCCACTGCGAGAGCAGGACAGCCGCTGATCATGAAGGTGTTATTAACCCTTAAGCCGCCTTTCCACTGCACACGACACACGACAGACCGGAAGTCATTCATTTCCAATGGAGAGTAGTCCGGAGCTGTGTGGAGTTCCGATCATCTCCGTATGCGGGAAATTCGGATCTGATTTGAGCCGCGGATCCGTTGAAATATTTGAACTCCTGCGACTAGACCGACCGGAAGTGATGTATTTCAGTGCTGTCCAAGCAGGTCCGTGCGCGCGAGATGACAAATAGGGGTTTAATTTTTTGAATCAGAAAAAGTCTGTATTTTAAAAAAACCAATTTCTATTCATAAATGAGTAATAAAAATATTATTATAGACATTTTTAGCGGCCTATGAGTTCCAGTATTTATTCATTCATTCATTAATTCATGGTGAACACACGGAGAATAAAGGCTCTTGCTCTCCTATTTCGGACACTGCGAGAGTGTCTCCCCCATGGTGCCTGACAACACTGAAAATACTGTGCGACTGCCACAAGGGGGCGTATTCTATGGAGTCAAATAAGTCTCATTAGTAATTCACGTGTATGACACGATGTACACATGTGTAGCCAAATTCACGTGCGTAAAATATTTATATACATCCACAAAAACAATTCACGTGCACAAAATAAAAATACACATTCATAAAATACGTTTCACAAATGCAAAACACCATCTGCAGATTTATAAGAGAGTACAAAAAGTTTTGAACGTTTAAAACTTGCGAGTTCATCCTGAATGAGAATGTGCAAAACCTCTTTCATGTACGACTCCCCCTGGATACGAGTGTGTATATTTTTGGGTAAACTTTAAATAAAAGACCACGGAGGCTTCACCTGCACTCGAGAAATCGCATGCAAATGCTCACACAGACGCCCTTTTAAAATGCTGATTATCCACGCGCTCCTAATAATGATCTGCACAGGTGTATGCAATGAATCTATGTGCAGACGAGGTGTATCCTGCCATTCAATGTGTCATCCCGTATTTCTAATGAAACCCGTTACATTCATCCGAATCATTTAAAATGCTTATTAATCTATTACTAAATAATCGGGTATATTTGACATATTGGGCAACTAAAGAACAACAACAGCCTGTTTACGTTCATTAGATTTAATGGAAATGAAGTTTTTAGTCAGTGAAAGTCAGGGAATGTAATGGTTTAAGCCCGCGCGTCTCTTTCACTTCTCCGTTCACCGTGCTGGAGAGGAACAGACTGCGCACACGGCGCGCAGAGTAGTCGATTTTGAGTACAGCTCTCATCTGATTGGCTGAAAGGTCACGAGGTCCCTGCGTCTGCCAGGAAGGTCTCAAAAATACACACACTCGTATCCAGGGGGAGTCGTACTTGAAAGAGGATTTGCACATTCTCATTCAGGATGAACTCGCAAGTTTTAAACGTTCAAAACTTTTTGTACCCTCTTATAAATCTGCAGATGCTGTTTTGCATTTGTGAAACGTATTTTATGAATGTGTATTTTTATTTTGTGCACGTGAATTGTTTTTGTGAATGTGTATAAATATTTTACGCACGTGAATTTGGCTACACATGTGTACATCGCGTCATACACGTGAATTACTAATAAGACTTATTTGACTCCATAGTGAAATGCTGATTATCCACGCGCTCCTAATAATGTGTCATCCCGTATTTCTAATGAAACCCGAGGAGGAGAGGTATAGTGTGTGATTTTGGATACTTTAAGGTTTATAATCAAGTTGACCTCTGCTGTTTGCTGACCCTTCATCACGAGGAGAGTAAAGGAGTAAGAGACAGAGCATCATTAATAAGTGTGTGTATTATAGGAGACTCAGATTCACAGAGCTGGATTGGAGAGGCATTATGTGTTATATGCCATGCCAATAATATGCTTTATAAGTTTATATAAGTTACACATTAAACATACCCTTTAAAATATATACATTTAGTACCGCTTCATTGAATTTGAACATGTATACTAAAAAACATAAATTTTCACTAGTTTTATTAGGATTTTTTTTTTCAAAGTATGCTTTAAATGCTTAAGAAATAAGTTAAATCTTTGTAAACTATAAATATATGCACTATATATTATTTATTTTAAAATGTGGGCAAGACATTATATACATTTTATTAAAAAAATTATTATATTATTCTTATTTTTCAATTCAACATATAGGGGTGCGGCCGGGTAGGGGGCCCTACAAGACAATGTGCCCAGGGGCCTCCGAGTGCTTAATCCGGCCCTGCTTGCAGGTTTGATGCGTGTTTCTCTCTATATTTAGTCCTGTGTGCACATTTCCCTGCAGATGAAGCGGAGCGTGTGTCCTCATGGCCTCGACACTGCAGGAACAGCAGGAGATGCTGATCATATACAGCTGCTTCTGTAGAATGATGAGTTCAGCCGGCCGAGGGTCTACAGAACACTCAGTGTGTTTATGCAGATCATTCTGGCCACACACACACTATTCCAGCTCTTCTAATGTCAGCTTGGACTAATCACACTCTATTATTCCTCACAGTCACGGTGTCCAGCCAATAAATGCTGATGCTTTTGCTGGGTGCCCTCTGCCGTGTGTGTGTTCACTCAGATGAAGCAAACTGTTCTGTGATGTCAGCGCTCTCGCCCTCTGTGTGTTCGTCATGCCGAACGAACACAAACTCACAAACTCTCACACACACATGATCGGTTTGTTTGAACTCTCTTACACTCTCTTTCATCTGCTGTAAGCAGCTCCATACAGACACATTCAACTCAGTTTGTTCTCGTCTGACACTGTTATTTAATTTTTCAATAATATTACTGGAACTGAATTATTATTAATGAAACTCTGTGGGACAGAACAGAATCAGAGCCGGATTCAGGGGCTTCAGCTTCACCTTCTGTAGTGTCAGGCTCCTGCTGGTCCAGGATTAACCTGCCTGTGTCGTGTGGCAGCGAGCCGCTTTAATCTGCACATGCCTTTCCATCTCTCTAAACGCTGCTTAATGCCGTCATTGAGTGAAGACCTTAAGCTGAACTCAGTCTGTTAGACCTCCCTTCAAGACCCTTTCTACCGCATCCTTTTAATTATTACTAATGATACTTTTGCCATAGCTGTGTTAATGTTAAAGAGCCCATATTATGGATTTTTGAAAATGACCTTCCATGCAGTGTGTTACACAGCTCTAAGTAAAGTGAAATGTCCAGCTAAGGCTTAAATCTGAAAGTGCAAAGTGTTTAAAACGATTGATTCATATATAAATGAGTCGACTCATTGTTGTTTAAATGAATCGTTATTAGAACGAGTCTTTAGCCGTTTCGGCTTGACGTCAACGCGAAACATAATAGTTGCGCGCGCAGACCCAGGATTGCAACTGAGAAATTGAACTGCCCGGCCCCGCCCACAGACAGGAAGGAAAAGTGGAAGACAACAAGCACTGTATTGCAGTAAGTGTTGTAGCATAACCAGCAGGACAGAAGTGACGTGTGATCTGAGTAATATCTAAGTAAATCTTTATACTGTTTGATGGCAGTATAAAGATTTAGAGAGAAGTTATTGACAGCTTTTTTAGTTTTGGTTTTCGCGTTTTGCTCTTTGTAGACGGTCCCTAAGGACCGGTCTCTCTGCCGCCTGCACAGAGTTTAATATCATGCATCCAGCGCAAAGGCAAAGCTCATTTTTAGGAAAATAAGGTTGTAGGTGATTGTATACATTGCGACGGTTGAAAAGAGGTGCTGTTTGTGTAGGAACAATGTTTCGGTCATGAGTTATTGATCCGGAAAACACGACTGCTGCTAACTTTACTGAACTAATCGGCATTCCGGTTAAATCATGTCCCGTAGACGCTGTGCTCTGAAGCGCGAGGGAAAAGCTGTGTTATTTTCCCTACCTGGAAACCTCTTTTCCCTACCTGGAGTGGTTGAGGTTTATTTCGTAAAATACCTGAGAATTACATCCCCAACACGGTGCTGTGTTCACGTCATCTCTCTGAAGAGAGCTACACAAATCTACCAGCTTACGACGCGGGATTTGTTTCACGGTTGTTGTTAAAGGATGGATCAACACCCAGTTTATTTGGACCAGCATGTTCTTCCAGTCGTGTTGACCGTAACAAGGTAAATATGGATGTAGTTGTCTGTATTGTGTTTGCTCCGTGCAGCATGTAGCGGTAGCCATTTAGCTTACTGCCGAATGTAACTATTTGTTGGCTTACAATAGTCCATGAAGTGTTAATTATTACTGAATGTTTGTTGTTATGATGAAGAATATAGCAATACGCTGTTGTACAAAAGCAGTGATTTGTTTTCAATATGTTCTGGCATCGGGCTGTTGACACAGACGTGACGTGGTGACGTGACGTGGTAGCGTCACGTAAAGGAGGTGCTTGGGGGAAAAGACTCGCTCAGACGATTCATATGGGAGTCGGGGGGAAAATGAGGTAAAAATAAATAGATATTATAAGACATCGAAAGTGTTTTTTAACCTTGCATACATATCATCCTGTTGTTTGGGACTTCAAAAAGTGAAATTTAACCGTTCTCAACCCACCATATGGGCTCTTTAAAGACTATAGGCTGTGATATCCTGAATAAACCTTGCGTTACTCTGGCTGTTTGAGTCATGCAGGACGTGGATGTTTGTATATTATAATATTTCCCCACACAGTAATGCAGGAGTGTGTGCTGCAGGGCTCTGACTGTCGATAATGGCCTAAATAAATAATCACCACACTAAACTTCAATAAACTAAACGCATTCAGGCACGAACTGCATTCAGTGCAGAACAGTTTGTGTTGTTGGAAGCCTGTGATAGACACAGAAATTAACAGAAAACTCTTGCTTGTTCATCAGCTTTGACTATTTGAATAACAAAAAGCTATCGCGCGGCTCATCAAGTATAAAAGCGGCCGCGGCGCATCAGTCCAGCACAGATCCAGCCATGAACAAGGTAAGCTCCGCAACCCTTTCCACACAGTGCTGAACACAGCAGTCCTGTATACGGGCCCGTTTCAGTCAGTAATGTGTCAGAAACACTGATGCATTACTCTGCCTATGATATCCAGACTCGTGTGTTTGGCAGATGTGTGATCACAGCAGGAAACACTGCCGCTGGTCCTGAGAGTGGCGTTTGTGTGTTTTAGATTGTTTTCTACGAGGACAGAAACTTCCAGGGCCGCTCCTATGAGACCAGCAGTGACTGTCCGGAGCTCAGCCTGTTTCTGAGCCGCTGCAGCTCCTGCCGGGTGGAGAACGGCTGCTTCATGATCTACGATCGCTCCAACTTCATGGGAAACCAGTTCTTCCTACGCCGCGGCGAGTATGCGGACTGCAAGAGGATGGGTTTGAGCGACTCCATCAGATCCTGCCGTACCATTCCTCAGGTGAGGCGCTGCGGCCTTCTGTCTCTGTGTGCATGTGCGGCTCTTTTTCTAGTGAATGTGTGTGTCTCTCTCTCTCTCTGTGTGTGTGTGTGTCTGTGATTGTATTGCAATCTGAGAGCAGCAGGAATGTGACCACAAACACACACACTTACTTCAGTAGTGCACTAGGGTCACAGCCTCACTAGTCTGCATTTCTTGAGCAGCACCGCGGAGCCTTCAGGATGCGGATCTACGAGAAGGAGAACTTCGGCGGGATGAGCTACGAGCTGACGGATGACTGCGAGTCCACGGCGGACCGGTTCCGGCTGTCAGAGATGCGCTCCTGCCACGTGATGGACGGCCACTGGCTGCTGTACGAGCAGCCGCATTACAGGAGCCGCATGCTGTACCTGCGGCCGGGGGAATACCGCAGCTTCAGAGACATGGGGGTCAGTTTCAGGTTCAGCTCCCTGCGCAGAATCATGGAGCCCTGCAACTAATTAGCATCCATTACTAATGCTTTGGAGGAGGAATTAAAGTACTTTCAGAATGACTCGCTCTTTTGTTGTGTTTGTCACATTACAAGAAAAGCAGAACAACAGTTACAGTCTTAATGCACAAAAAGTGAACTTAAACCAAATCACAAGTGTTCCAGTATAACAGAGACGAGAGCGTGGTGAACCGATAATGATGAAGAAATAATGGCACAATAATCTGACCAGCAGCTGCTCGCTGTGTGAAGAGCAGACCCGCGAGGCTCGAGTCTTCGAGACCACTTTACATCACTCAAGTAATTATTGACATCTCTTATGCATAAAGGTCTGATGACATGTGTTTGCTGATGACAGTCCAGTAAAATCTCACATTCCAAGCTGTGTGACCTTGAGCAACAAAACACTTTTTAATTGGTCAAAAGTTATTGTGCTGAATAAAACATCCTGAAGAATAAAGGATCCGAACACAACACCGTCCTGCACTGCTGCGTGTGAACGAGCGCTCAGTCTTTCTGCATGGAGATTTCAGATGAAGGATGACAGAAAACATGACAGCTGCTCAGTGTCGACACTCTATACATACACTTCATCACAGATTCCTGTTACAGCTTATTACGATTGCTTACAGGCTGAAATAGAACATTTGACAAAATCAGCAAAGCCTTACACTGAGCAATGAGCAAAACACAAGGCTAGATCTGCACGACTGTGAGCACACTGTCAGCTTCACAATACACACTGTGATTTGCTAAACACTAAACACACTTGTCTAATAACACACACACACACACAATTTTAATGTACTATTTGTTAATATCTGCTATTTATATATTTGTGATAGTTATTAGTTAATTAAACTCTCCACATGTCTCATCGGGAGGAAACTGCGCTTTTACCCACAGGGGAGAGCTGTAGTTCAGCCACAGGAGTTTGACTGAGTTATGCATTAGTGAAAAGCAGAACACTTAACTATGAAGGGGACGAGACTGAAGCACAGCCCAGATCCTCTCCGTATCTCCAGAATAAACAGCCCATCCGCTTCCAGAGCCGCTCATCTTCTTCTCATGATGAAAGTACAGAAATGGCTGAAATCTACCAGATCTTGATGATGCAGTGGCGGAGATCCTCGTGATCCTCACTGTAAACACACACAGATCTGTTGCAGGACAGCTGCTCTCGGGACACTTTTAACAGTATTCATTAATCAGCTATTAGGGATCATTAACAAAGAATGAATGAGCGTGGAGAAGGGGGAGAACCAACACCTCCATCTAGAGGATCGGCAAAGAGAAATAAAGCGTCAGCAGAGTGTGTTGTGTGTGAACGGCTCTTAATGCTGCATTTATCTTACTGTAAACTCACTGCTAATGATTGAGCATGTCTGAACCCCCAGTGTTTATAAAAGAGCAGGTGAGAATTACAGGGCTGTGAATGTATGCATACTTGCATCCCGGTGTCTCCTCGCCTACTGGAGAAAGAGGTTTATCAACACCTCAGCATTGCTAAAAGAGCAGGTGGGAAATCCCCAAACGCTCAAACGATGGACACTTTTCTGCACGTCATCCATTAAAACAGTAAAACTATAGGGAACTGTTGAGTCACTGCTGCTATGAGGTGTTTGGGGTAAAGTTAGTTTTATTTTCACACATTTTTTCAGTGACAACTTCTTTACAAGCTCCCTACACTGTTTACCATGGTACTTTGAATATTGGTTCGGAAATCATATGCAAGTGTGACCTAAAAACAAACGTTAGCACTATTAAATTGACTGTGAATAACGGTGTGCTTTGATAGTCATCGGCTGATAGTGTGATTTACCTACTTAAAATCTGCAAAGAATACTTTAATGAAATTATATCATTAAGGGGAACATGTGAATGTGTGAATATAGTCAACTTTACCTCACTTATGAGGTGTTTGTGCTCCTGCTCCTCTTGACTCATGTTCATTATTACTGAAGATACACACAGGCACTCAGTGAATTATGGTGGACCTTTGACAATCATAATGAAAATATCATGTGTACATCATCAGAGTATGAGACGCTACGCACAGAAATAAAGGCACAATGACAAAGTTAAATTTCTCTGAATAATCACAATGTTCATGTTATCATAATGCATCATAAAGGTGTTTTCCCTCCTGCTATTTATACGCTAGAGAGATTGAATCACAGCTGAACTCCACCAGATAAAGAGGGAAACAAATATTTAAGATGTTTTTTTCTTGTGTTTTTATGCACAAAATAAGTAACAAATTACAATGAGGAGCTAAAAATGTGAGGTTCCTCAAGTCAGAACGTGTGAATATAAAACTCCACCTCAGTGTCCGGCTGTACAGCACATACTAATACCATACAAGTACCGTGCAATGAGCAGCTGCTCACTGAGTTTGTTTCAACACCAATTCCTCCAGAGAGAGTCAACATCAGAAAATCAGAAAAGATAACCAGATTTCACCTACGTTTACTAGCAAGCAAAGAGTATAAAAGTGCAAACAGCCTAATGATAAAATATACTGACCTTTTAGCTCAGTGTGTGTCACATCAGCCCAAACAAGATTATATTAGAAGCGCACTGACCAGTGTCTGGAAACAGATGAGAAACCAGAGCATCTTCTTCTTCTTCTTCTGGGGTTAATGGTGCTTGGCAGACCAACTGAAATAGTGTATTTCCACCACCTACTGGATAGGAGTGTGGAGCGCATAATGTAGAACAAGCACGAAATCAAAGGATATCTGTGAAGAATGGAGAGAATGAGATAACCAGGGGGAAGAAGAGAAGGGGGAAATTATAAATAATAATTCATTAAAAATGTATATTTAAAGATTAGAGAATATATTTATATAATTTAAGAATATGGTGCCACGGTGGCGTAGTGAGTAGCACGTTCGCCTCACAGCAGGAAGGTTGCTGGTTCGAGTCTTGGCTGGGTCAGTTGGTGTTTCTGTGTGGAGTCTGCATGTTCTCCCCGTGTTGGTGTGGGTTTCCTCCAGGTGCTCCGGTTTCCCCCACAGTCCAAACACATGCGCTATAGGGGAATTGGGTAGGCTAAATTGACATGATAAAACAACCTAGACATCAGATAATCACATTCTGAATGATATTATAAAAACAAGAAAAACAAACAAACAAACACTTGGTTATGAGAAAACTAACCATTATCGAGAATGCTGTCTCTCAACACCTGATCAGGTTAGCTGTGTTTATATGCTGTGTATCTGCGGGTTAGCTGTGTTTATATGCCGTGTATCTGCAGGTTAGCTGTGTTTATATGCCGTGTATCTGCGGGTTAGCTGTGTTTATATGCCGTGTATCTGCGGGTTAGCTGTGTTTATATGCCGTGTATCTGCGGGTTAGCTGTGTTTATATGCTGTGTATCTGCAGGTTAGCTGTGTTTATATGCTGTGTATCTGCAGGTTAGCTGTGTTTATATGCTGTGTAACGGCGGGTTAGCTGTATATTCTGTCAGTCTTAGTGAAGCCGCTTTGGAGCATTAATGATTGTGAAAGCACTACAGAAGTAAAGTTGAACTGAATGTCATTAAATCAGAGCAGTTTGGTGTGAGACTGTAAGGCCAAGCTTACGTTACACCTGTGGAATATAACACTCAGCGAGAGCAGCGAGTGTTAGTGTGTGGAGCAGTGAATCCGCACCTGTGATCTGGTATCCTGCGACCGCCAGCTGACCCGCCATATACTCTCCATCTGAGCTGTTGTGTGAGCAGCCCCAGGTCTTCAGCCACACCTTCTGCATGCCGGGAATCACAATGAACAGACAGCAGAACACACACGCTCATCTACAGGCTCCCGTCTGCTGCTTGTGTCTGCGTGTGAGAGTGTGTGTGTGTGTGTGTGTGTTTCTGCATGTATGTGTTTATGTTCTGTTGGTCTGCATCTCCTCTTCTGCCTCCTGCTAGTGGCTGTGTTTGTTTGTGTGTGTGTGTGTGTGTGTGTCCGCAGATGATGTCGTCGGTGTGTGACACTGCTGTGGAGGATATCGAGGATATGGTGAGAATCACTGACGTCACACCACTGCAGCGGCAGGCAGCCCGGAAGAGCAGATGCAGAACGACAGGTGACACACATACACACACACAAACGCAGGCACTAGCAGGAGGCAGAAGAGGAGATTTAGACCGACAGGTGACACACACACACATACACACACAAACAAACACAGCCACTAGCAGGAGGCAGAAGAGGAGATGCAGACCAACAGAACATAAACACATACATGCAGAAACACACACACACACACACACACTCTCACACGCAGACACAAGCAGCAGACGGGAGCCTGTAGATGAGCGTGTGTGTTCTGCTGTCTGTTCATTGTGATTCCCGGCATGCAGAAGGTGTGGCTGAAGACCTGGGGCTGCTCACACAACAGCTCAGATGGAGAGTATATGGCGGGTCAGCTGGCGGTCGCAGGATACCAGATCACAGGTGCGGATTCACTGCTCCACACACTAACACTCGCTGCTCTCGCTGAGTGTTATATTCCACAGGTGTAACGTAAGCTTGGCCTTACAGTCTCACACCAAACTGCTCTGATTTAATGACATTCAGTTCAACTTTACTTCTGTAGTGCTTTCACAATCATTAATGCTCCAAAGCGGCTTCACTAAGACTGACAGAATATACAGCTAACCCGCCGTTACACAGCATATAAACACAGCTAACCTGCAG
>CAIGQQ010028290.1:0-12769 GCA_903798035.1 Danio albolineatus
TTTTAAGTTTTTTAGCACAATAGTATCTCCAACAGAAAAGATCTCCAAAGATGCCATTTTAAATTGTCAAGAAATTTGTGTTTTTAAACAAATGAAGACAACAGAAGTCAATGATTCATTTGAGTTATAGGCAACTGAATTGGAAGTTTTAAAATAATAGCATATGAGATCAGGCCACTACTATGACATGACTGACAATTTTTGTATGTCGCTGTTTGTTATTGTGCTCTGGTTATCCTGAGAGCTGATGCTGAGTATTCTTAGGACTTTTTATACTTGAAATCGTTAACTTTGGCTCATTCTAACCCTGGATAAACAGAATCCTGGGTTATATCTTATCACATTCCACACTGCTCATGCTATACCTGGGGTTAACAAATAATCCTGGGTGTTCATTAACAGACGTTTCACATTGGCAAACCCCGGATTAACATTATTATTTGTATATTTACGTTGTCACTGTCCCTGATTGGACAAACAGCAGGTAACCTTTTAAGATGGCATTTCTGCATCTTGTCGGGTTTATAAAATGTCACCACATAGGTCTTCAGCTGAGCCTCAGGACATGCAGAAAGGCAAGAAAACAAAGACAAAAGAACAAATTAATGAAGTAGCAAAGTATGCCATCTTGCCATCTCCTCATCACTCCAGTTTACAGCACATGTGGCATTAAGTATTTGCATTAGTTAATTTATTCATTTTTCCTTTGGCTTAGTACCTTTATTCATCAGGAGTCGCCACAGTGGAATGAACCACCAACTTATCCAGCATATGTTTTAGACAGCGGATGCCCTTCCAGCTGCAAAGTTATATTCAATAATGCAAACTCACTAATATAAGTGTGAATTACGCGTACTTGCTATGAACATGCAGGATTTGTCTCAATCGTGTCTTCCAAGCAGGTTAAAATTGTTTAAATCCAGTGGAAGAAACACATGAGGGAAAACACCACAAGTAATCTAGAGCGAGTGCATTTGATCATTTGCATTTAAAGCCACAGGCACAAAAAGAGCTTGGTTTTCCTCTGACCCCCAAAATTAAATATTCTGCAAGGTATATGATCAGATTTTGAGCTGAAACCTCAGACACATTCTGGGAACACCAAAGACTTATTTTACATCTTGTAACAAGTTCATAATTGGAACCCTGTAAAGGGATAGTTGATGCAGAAATGAAAATAGCCTCACCATTTACTCTCCCTCGTGTGGTTTTAAACCTTTATGAGTTTCTTGATCCTGTTGAACACAAAAGAAGATATTGTGAAAAACGCTGGCTTTCTTTGTGTTCCAGAAGAAAGGAAATGTTTAAAACCACATGCTTGTAAATGGTAAGGTCATTTTAATATGTGGGTTAAATATACAATTCATGCTTGTCGCTTTGTGCCTTCATTCTAAAGTTAACTTTTTTTTTTTTTCAAAGACCTGATGGTGCTAAAAGAAGAGACTCATCAACGGAATGAAATGAAAGAGAAACACGAAGACATAACAACTGATGAAAAACCCACACTCACTAAAAAGACTTCATCACGCGGAAGACCTCGGAAATCCAAATCTGAGTGTAATTTCTTTTGTCATCAATGTGGAAACGATTTCAGCCGAAAACACAGCCTTCAGGTCCACATGAGAACTCACACTGGAGAGAAGCCTTTCAGCTGTACACATTGTGGGAAGAGTTTCAGTCAAAAGTCAAACCTTGATGTTCACATGAGAGTTCAAACAGGGGAAAAACCTTACACCTGTGAACAGTGTGGAAAGAGTTTTGCTAAAATCCATGGCTTTAATGTCCACATGAGAATTCACACTGGAGAGAGGCCGTACACATGCCAACAGTGTGGACAAAGCTTCTATCATGCAGGAAACTTTGCTGCTCACATGAGAATTCACACTGGGGAGAAGCCTTACTCTTGTCCTCAGTGTGGAAAAAGCTTTAAGCAAAATGCCAACCTTGAAGCCCACATGAGAACTCACACTGGAGAGAGAAGTTTTACTTGCACACAGTGTGGGAAAAGTTTTACTCAAAAACAAAATCTTGACAACCACAGGAGGATTCACACTGGAGAGAAACCTTACACATGCACAGAGTGTGGTAAAAGTTTCAGATGTAAAAAAACAATCAAACACCACATGAGAACTCACACTGGAGAGAAGCCGTTTCCATGTGCTCAGTGTGGAAAGAGCTTCACAACCAAAGCTAGCCTCATGAACCACATGAATGGTCACACTGGAACCATAGTGTTCACATGTGATCAGTGTGGAAAGAGTCTCACACGCAAAGACTGCATTAAGAAACACATGAAGATTCACTCAGGAGAGGAACGTTTTAGATGCAGTGAGTGTGGAAAGGGCTTTAAATGTAAAAGAAGCCTCAGCACTCACATGAAGCTTCACAATGGAGAGCAGGGTCCTCAAAATTGAGTCCTTGTCCACACAAACACGAGTATATTCCAAATGGCAGCTTGTTCATGCAGTTTGGCTGTTCATTCACATGAAGTTTATAAATTAATTTTGAGAGGATCACATGCTTATGATTGTCCACAGCTGGTCCTGCTTTAATCAGATGCTGAAGCTTCCTAACTCCTATAAATAACCAGAGGTTCTTACCTCAGTTATCTTTGTCTTGAAGTATCCCACTCCTACTCCTCCTCCTTTCTAGATTGGGTGACACAGCGGCCCACTGATTAGGACTGTTTAGCCATCTGTTTGTCTGTCATTGGACAAAAACAAGTCGGGGGAGTTCGTCAAGATCTACCTGAGCTCAAACTCCCCTCTCGCCCTGCTAACTGGAGGGAGCCCAGGATCTTATGAGCCCAGGGCTCTCTCCCGGGACAGTATGCCAAACACGCTTTATTATCAATCATCAGCTGTGTGAACTTTTGAATACATATCAAGTTAGTGAAAATGAATCCATTTGAACACCTGAAGATTTAAACTCAACTGAAAAGGGGTAAAGATTTTCAGTAACTGTTTAGTAGTGCAGATCAGGGGTCACAGCCCAGTACCATGTTGTGAGAGTTTCTACCAGGCTGCAAGAACACACAAATAACTCTATATGTGTTTCAACTTTATCATGAACCGATAACCATATTTGTGCACATTGCACACTTCAATCAAATGGTCGGCACTGTAAGGGGAATTAGAAAGATTAGGGAGGAGAAAGTGTTTGGGGAGATACAGAGAACACTGTCCTACACCCTTGGATTGTGTTTTTGATCATTCACATTGTTTAATTGTCACCCGCATGAACAAACACTGATTTGCCTCCAATTTTGGGCTTTTGTCTGCAATTTCACAAAACCTGTTGGCAAATAAAAGTCTAAACTTGTGCGGATTAAACTTGGGATAAAGCAAGGTAACGCTTTATTTTGATGGTCCATTTGAGTATCAGTAGACTGTCTGCTTAATATCTGTTGATACTGCTGCTTAACAGACATTCAACTGACTATAAGAAACTTATACATGTACATGTCAACTTACTCTAACCCTACCCCAACCTAACCATCTACTTACAAGCTAATGAGAATTAGTTGACGTGTAGATGCAATGTAACTTAAATTCAACAAACGGACCATCAAAATAAAGCAGTATCAGTGATGCAGACTCCCTAAAGCCCTGTCCAGACTACACAATGTCATTTTTCAGTTACGACAGTCAGTTTCAGATTATGAGATTTCTTTGACTAAATAAACTCTTGATATGTTGTGGGTAACAAATAAAGACTTTGGTGTGAATAATTTGACAAAAAAACAAACAAACAAAAACATGTTTTCTTCATCACAACAGTGAAAAATTCTGTAGCCAATTGGTTACCTTGAAATATACATGATCTCCTGCTCCAACACAAATAAATTAGTGTATGGGAAACCCAGTGTCGCTTATTGTCAGTAAGAACATGAGTGATTTGTTAGCTTACATGCTAATTCCGGTACTCAACAAGCTTTTGATGCACTTGAAGGTATCTGTTAGTATGATTATTATTTATATGCCATACATATTGTACTCCTCATGTGCACTGATGGATGCTAATGTGTGCTGTCTGCAAGTGCTGTGTGTAGGTTCTAGTTTTAGATTTATATTTTTAAGGCAAATAATTTATTATATATAAATTTTAGATTCAAAATGGCAACAATAAAACAACAGTTGACGGCAGCACAGTAATGTACACAGTAATCATATAGGATGAGGTATTCAGAACAAGTGAGTCTTAAGTTTATATACTTTTATGTCTAATTTTATTGTATTTGGAAATGTCTCCCTTTTTTCTTTTCATAGTTAGTGCATTGTATTACATACGGCACAGAGGCACTAAAAAGAAATTCAGCCAAAAGTGCTGTCTGGAGCTACCCTAAAGGCTGTGTTGATGCTCATTTTTCAAAAGTCTGAATTATGATAGAGAAGATACGTTGACAGTATGTTGTTTCTGTACTGTATTGTTTCCATTGTAGAATGGGGAAGGGTCAGGGACATCTCAAACAATGGAGTGTCAACTTAATTAACACACAGATCCCCGCTGAGACATGAGCCAACGAGAAACTTCATTTACAGTAAACTAAACCATTATAAAAGGTTTGAGTTTAATAATGTTCAAGGTTCATTTTGACTCCACTGAACCCAGGGTACTACCGTGTACTTACACCTGTCCAACTGCTTGTTAATGCAAATTTCTAACCAGCCAATCACATGGCAGCAACTCAGTGCATTTAGACATGTAGACATGGTCATGACAATCTGCTGCAGTTCAAACCGAGCATCAGAATGGGGACCAAAGGTGATTTGAGTGACTTTGAACGTGGCATGGTTGTTGGTGCCAGACGGGCTGGTCTGAGTATTTCAGAAACTGCTGATCTACTGCTGGTTGACAGAGAAGAAGAGAAAATATCCAGTGAGCGGTAGTTCTGTTGGTGCAAATGCCTTGTTGATGTTAGAGGTCAGAGGAGAATGGCCAGACTAGTTCCAGCTGACAGAAAGGCAACTGTAACCACTCGTTACAAACGAGGTCTGCAGAAGAGAATTTCTGAATGCACAACATGTCGAACCTTGAGACGGATGAGCTGCAGCAGAAGACCACAGTGGGTGCCACTCCTGTCAGCTAAGAGCAGGAAACTGAGGCTACAATTCACACAGGCTCACCATATTTGGACAATAGAAGATTGGAAAAACGTTGCCTGGTCTGGTGAGTCTCAATTTCAGCTGTAACATTTGGATGGTAGGGTCAGAATTTGGCATCAATAACATGAAGGCATGGATCCATCCTGCCTTGTGTCAATGGTTCAGGCTGCTGCTGGTGGTGTAATGGTGTAGGGGATTTTTTCTTGGCACACTTTGATTCCACTAGTACCAATTGTCGTGTCAGTGCCACAGCCTACCTGATTATTGTTGCTGACCATGTCCACCCGTTTATGACCACAGTGTACCCATCTTTTCTGATGGTTACTTATGGGAGGATAACGCACAATGTCAAAAAAGCGTGAATCACCTCAGACTATTTTTTTTTGTACATGACAACGAGTTTACTGTACTCAAACAGCCTCCACAGTCACCAGACTCAATCCAATAGAGCACCTTTGGGATGTGATGGAACAGAAGATTCACATCATGGGTGTGCAGTCGACAAATCTGCAGCAACTTTGTGATGCTATCATGTCCATATTGACCGACATGTCTGAGCAATATTTCCAGTACCTTGTTGAGTCTATGCCACAATGGATTAAGGCATGTCTGAAGGCAAAAGGGAGTGCAACCCAGTACTACTAAGGTGTACCTAATAAAGTGGCCGGTGAGTGTATAATAGACATCTTCATTGAGATCTTCTACGTCCTCATCATTTTTTCATACATACGCCCTACCCAGAATTTAAAAATGCTATTAGGTTTTACAATTATATGTATACATTTATATATTAATTTTAATGCAAACAGTCAGATATATGAACTGAAACTCTTTAATATTACCTGCTAAAAAATACATTTTTGAATGTAAACATCATCCTTCACAGATGACTATTCTAGTTTTTGTATACTTTGTGGAAAATAAGAGTGACACAGTGACCGCCACTGAAAAACTCCTGGCCGATGTAGCTCCATCTGATCGTTCACCAGATGGATGTAAAAGCAGCATATTTACATGCACCAATAGAGTGTGACATTTTTTATAGAACGGCCAGAGGATTATGAAATGAAGTATGAAAAAAAAACAAGAAACTGGTGTGTAAATTGAACAAATCACTTTACAGACTCAAGCAGTCAGGCAGGGGTTACGTGTGTGAAGTAGGGCTTGCACGACTACTGGTTTCTGCTAATCGATTTCTTTTCAGAACAATACTCGAAATACTCGACTACCCGTGGTTCGAGCTACTAGTTAAAAAGACACAAAGAAATCCTCCTCAATACACGTTTTATTAATTCATATCCGAATGCATTGATTTCATAGGCCTAACATAAATTGACAAAACTTTATATTACTTTTTAAGTTACAGCTCACCCGCAAGAAACTAAATAGCCTAAATTAATAAATAATGCATAAATAAAAAGCTGAAATTGAAAATACCTAAATAATATATTGATAACACTAAGGAAAAAAGAAAAGAAAAAAGCTGTTGGCTAATTATCACATTTTAATTCTACATTTAATGTAGGCTATAGAAAGTGAAAGTAGCCACACCCAAAACCAAAAATGCATCTTGAAAACTATATTCATATAGCAGTATTCATAAAACTAATCAAAAGATTAATAAAATTATTCTGCGCTAGGCTAAATCTCATTCAATCATTTAATATCTGCTACTTTTCAACAGTTAATAGCAAAATGAACGTATTAGCCTACTTCAACCGGCATGAAGATTATGCAAACGACCATGTGCGCGCAAGTAGTAGGCTGTTATACAACAAGTAGTCTGATTAAAAAAATATAACTCTAATATTTAAGTTTCCAGCAGTGATAACAGGAATGATAATTATTTTGGTTCAGAAAAGAAACGTTCAACAAAGTTCAACAAACAGCAACAGCAGCCTATAAAGCGAAACGAAAAATAAATAATACATAAAGTATTCATAAAAAAATCTTTTAAATAAATAAAAAATGCGTAAACACACTAAACAAACAAATGACTGCATGATATTTTAACATGCAGACATAATAAATAAGAAAATGTATTTCATATTTAAAAGTCAGAAAAAAACAGCAACGCAGCTATGAATAAAATGTGCATCTTGCAATTTATTTATTTTATATTTACCCTGTTTTCTACAGAAATATGGAATAGAATATTACTTCATCCGTCTTTTTTCAGATCAGTCATCCCCGCTCATCCTCTAGCTACAGACAGTCTTTGGATCGTGGATTGCTGGCTTGCATTTAGAAATAAAGTGCATCCACGTGAGAGGGCTGCAGGATTGCATTGCCTTGTTACAGTGTTGTCAGCCAAAGAAAACTTCTTTCACTTCGTGAGCTGGTGGCAGGGATAGCAAGAAATGTTTTTGCTAGCTTTGATAGTAGAGGAAACCGATGTTCATTACATAACTACCATTCAAGAGGATTCCCTGTGGTGTTAATGTTGATGTTGACAACGTAAATAATCTTGAATTCAATCCTCAGTTGTAGTTGGAAGCTTTAACCTTGGATCGTGGTGTTTGTCGAATACGTTTGTCGTTTTGTTGTCGTTTATAAATGCACGCTCGAGTAGTCGATTGTTTCTGAGAGCGCCGACTAGTGGTTGAACTAGTCGATCGCTCGACTAGTCTATGCAAGCCCTAATATACATACACATATCTGTATGCTTATCTTTCACCCCGCTGTTCTACAATGTTTGGCACTGCTTTGTGACTGAAAAATAATACAGGTATGTTGTAGGCTGGCTGCATTCAGCCTTTTTCTTTCTGTAAGGTAGTTGATAAACTCTGATAATCTCACTTCAAAGTGTTATGTGTATTTTTTTATTTTGTAGAAAGAAACAATACAGGCAAATATATATCTAGGTGGTGATTCTCAATTGTCAAAGTCATTAATTATTCTATTTTTATATTTATCCATTCATTATTTACAGAATGTAGTAATTAATTTTTATCAATTAATATGCAATTTTTTCAAAACTGATGTTGACATACTGACTGGTTTGTTTAAATGTTTTTAGTTTTACATAATTCATTTTCATTACTTTTTCTTTTTACAATTTTGTCATTTTTCATAAAATGTCATTTGAAGATAAATGTAAAAATTTCCTATCGATTCCATGTGACATTAAGCTTCAGCCTTAAATTCTCCACAGTTCTAATAAAAATGTTTCAAATAAATAGTGATAAAATGCATGATTATCTCTCCAATAACCATTTATTTGGTTCCAGGGTTTTGAAGTCTCTTAGACGTAGTGTGTACCTGACACTTTTGTCAACTGACTGAATCACAGCAACCACAACCTCAACATCCTTTGATTTCCAGAGCATCTTAAAAAAAATTAAAAAGAAATGAGTAACAATCAGAAATTGATGTAGTTTGTCCTGCATTTAACACAACCATTGCCGTTTCATTTTTTTAAATTGTTATCTATAACTTTCATTAACATTTTTAAAAGAACTACATTTTGTACAGTTAGTAAATACCACTATTGTTTATTATTATCATTATTATCATTGTTATTATTACTAAACTTCACTGTATCTTTATTTGCAATTTGACA
This sequence comes from Danio albolineatus, assembly GCA_903798035.1. Lineage (NCBI taxonomy): Eukaryota > Metazoa > Chordata > Actinopteri > Cypriniformes > Danionidae > Danio > Danio albolineatus. The sequence continues at coordinate 8,668 of CAIGQQ010028290.1, forward strand.
TCTGAACTTCATCTGTCTAACTGAACCTTTTGGTGGCTAAATAAACAAACAAGGAATCAGCACATACATATTATTGACACAAAGGGTAAGAGTCTTTGTTTACCATAACTTCATCATCTTTGAATTACTCTTACCTGCGAGGGCTCTGGTGCATCTTTGATAGGATCTGTTGTTATGGATTTTTGCTGACCAACAAAAGCTTTTGCTCGCTGGAATGACAACCAGGCTGGAAGCAGCATTACAAATCAATGTAACATAACTGAGTAATGCAGAGGTTGTTTGTACTGTCATGCAATCATACCATAAAATTTGTCTCAGTTTCAACTTGTCCAAGTTGAAAAGTGGTCTGTACTATGTTCTTTTCCTTTCTGTCACGCACACTTTTCTTTGTCCACTGCTCCTCACTGTCCTTGAAAGTGTGTTTTTTCAAGCTAAAACGCTTCAGCAAAAATCTGTCTGGTAATTGATGTTGGAGAACATGCTCTTTGTATCTGCCCTGTATTGTTTTATACATTTTTTGTATGAATGCACCCGGTCGATGGTGCAGTTTTTTCTGAAGTATTTTGTCTTTCACTATTGAAAACCAGTTTTCTGCATTACAATTTGTGTCACATGCTTTCTGTTTGCTTTCGTCTTTGGCTGGGTTTGTGTCAGGGTATTTGCTACAGTCACCCAGTAAAATTCCTGACCAAAGAGGAAAAATCTGCAAGTAGGTATTCATAAGAATATGTAGTATCTCTGGGCAGTGATATTTGTTTGTTACCTCGTCTTCTTTTACTGTAGACTTGACACCCTCGAGAACATTGGCAAATTCCTTTGTATATAGTGACCTGGCCAGTATTGTGTTTGCATCTGGAGGTACATCTGGAGGAATGTAGTCGTCCTCTGTGATCTCTTTGAAAATTTCCTCAGAAATGTTAACTCCACAGATGTAGTTACGGAGTTCGTGAAGATTCTGGCTGACTATTTCGGTTTTTAAATTGGCCAAAAGATATGACACATCTTTTTGAATATCTCCAATGCTCTTTCCAGACTTGTGGAGTTAATTAATTTTGCCACACAGTGTGTGGCAAACTCCTTCAAGCCTTTGTCTGATGTTTTTCGGCCATTAGCTCTATGGACAGCTTTTATTATGTGTGCGGAGCAAAGATGAAATTTTGTTATTTTTGGAAATCTGTTATGGTTGGATGTCCTTTAATCAAGTTGTAACTTTCTGCCAAGTAAGTGCTTATGTAATTTTTATTAAATGACAACAGAACCCCTTGGATCAGTGCCCAGCAATATCCGTCTCAACCTGGTTAACACAGTACATGGTATGTTTTCGTACCTTTGCAACCGTTTGATGCAACCAAAATCCAATGTTAGGTATTGTGTGATCATTAGTCACCATCTCAGAAACCGGAAGAGGAGGCTTGTCCTTACCATGTCTTGGTAGGCAGATGCTGTAGTACAGGACTCTTTTTGCGTGATTTGGAATGGTTTACCACGTTTGGAAAAGTCAAGGTTTTAAAACCGCAAAACTTTTTGTTTTACCAATCCTTAGGTACAAGTAAGGGTTTTTTTCGTTTTTTTTTTTTTTGGTTTGTTTGTTTGTTTAGTTTTTTAGGACAACAGTATCTTCAGCAAAAAAGATCTCCAAAGATGCTGTTTTAAATCGTAAAGAAATCTGTGTTTTTTAAACAAATGAAGACAGCAGAAGTCAATGATTCATTTTCATTATTTAGCCTGACATGTTTACTGTCCCAAAATGTTTCTTAAATAAAATATATTGTGCTCAAAGGGAAAAGGTTTTGTTTTTTATCCAGATATTTAAAGAGAATCTATTTTAGAGCAGTGATCACAATATTGACAAACTGTGATATTTTTATCCAAGGTTATCATACCGTCAGAATCTTATACTGACCCATGACTAGAACAGAATACACAGGAGTCATTGTATTAGGCCAACAGGTCAACAAAACGTCTGGCAGTAATTTACATAATCCCGCATTAGCTAATACTTGATTCACCAATCAGATGATTCCTGACTCACTATAAATAACCAGAGTTTCTTACCTCAGTTATCTTCGTCTTGAAGAATCTTCCCTCCCACCCCTATACTTACTTTTTTTCTAGATTGGGTGACACGGTGGCCCAGTGATTAGCACTGTTTAGCCATCTGTTTATCTGTCATTAGTCAGAAACAAGTCGGGGGAGTTCATCGAGATCTACCTGAGCTCAAACTCCCCTCTCGCCCTGCTAACAGGAGGGAGCCCAGAGCTCTCTCCCAGGACAGCATGCCAAACACGCTTTATTATCAATTATCAGCTAAGTGTGAACTCCTTTTTCTTTTTTTTTTAATAATATTTTTTTAGGGGTTTTCACCTTTATTGATTGGACAGTAGAGATTGACAGACAGAAAATTGTGGGGAGCAGAGATAGGGGAAATATCGGCAAAGAGAATTGAGCCGGGAATTGAACTCTATGTGTCGACGCACTAACCACTAGGCTATTGGGGCCGAGTAAGTGTGACCTCTTGAATACATATCAAGTTAGTGAAAATGTTAGTGAAAAGAAAGGTTAAGATTTTCAGTAACTGTTTTGTAGTGTAGACCAGGGCTCACAGCCCAGTACCAGGTTGTGAGAGTTGCTACTGGACTGCAAGAACGCAAAATAACTCTATATGTGTTTCAACTTTATTATGAACCGATGTACACTTCAATCATATGGTCAGCACTGAAAGAGAATCAGAAAGATTAGGGAGGAGAGCATGTTTGGGGAGATGCAGGAAACACTGTCCTACACCCTTAGATTGTGTTTTTGATCATTCACATTGTTTGATTGTCACTTCCATAAAAAACACAGATTTGCCTCTAATTTTGGGCTTTTGTCTGTAATTTCACAAAATCTGTCGGCAAATAAATGTGTGGCTAAACTCGTGCAGCGAGTTTGGCTGGAGAACTTGGGATAAAGCAATGAGAGTGATGCAGACTCCCTAAAACCCCGTTCAGACTACACAATGTCATTCTTCAGTTACGACAGTCACTGTGTCCGATTGTGAGATTTATTGACTAAATAAAATCTTGATGTGTTGTGGGTAACAAATGAAGAGTTTGGTTTCAGAACACTATAATACATTTATTTTTCCTAATTTGACAAAAAATTATTATTCTTTATCACAACCATAGACTGTAAAAAAAAAATATGGACGTAATGTACGTGAGGACACCCATAGGTTTCTGAACAGCTCAAATAAAGCTTCCCGTGGGTTACTATAAATGTATTCATTCATAGCTTTTTCTTTCTACATTTGGCATCCAGAGATTTTGATATGTATGTGATATGTACATTCTATTAAAATATGTATGTGGACTCTAATAATTATTGCTCTTGCTTTTTTACGAGTCTGATAAACTTACATAATATGCTGTGATTTAAGTTTTGTAACACAACTTTCTAATTCATAATGTATCTTCTGTGAAAAAAAAGTGTCATTTCTTCGCATAATAAAAAAAATATATAAGTACAATCAGGTTGCAAAATTCCTTACAGCCCAGATCTGGCCCACATTTAATGTAATGATGGCACATGGGTGCTCTGCTCTCCCTTGCTTCAAATCTCATTGGTTGATGGTTGCTGCCTTGACATTGCTGCCTTGACGATGTCTTCTGATACATTTTGTAGGTTTTCATAACTTAGAGAACTGTGCCTGCATATATAAACTTAAAATTAATGAGCAGGAAGACCCTAACAAAATGTCTGATTTTGTGGAGAAATTTTATAAAATGCTATACTCTGAACAAAATAATAAACAAAATTCTGACTTACTTGCTTATATTAAACATTTCACACAGGGTATTGATGAAACAGAAAAAGAAATCTGAGACCAAAATATATGCCTTGAAGAATTACAAAAGAATATGAGTAAGTTAAAAGATAATAAATCCCCAGGAAATGATGGCCTAACAGGTGAATTTTATAAGGTTTTTAAAGATTATATTTCTGAATTTTTATTATTAGTTTTTAAGGAAGCTGTAGAGGCTGGTATGTTTCCCCATCTATGTGTCAAGGCTTAATTACACTGTTACCGAAACCCAATAAGGATCGCCTGCTTCTTGACAAT
>CAIGQQ010028292.1:0-12699 GCA_903798035.1 Danio albolineatus
GATTAATAAAGGGACTAAGCCGAAAAGAAAATGAATGAATGAATGAAATAGATCTATCCATTTAAGGCTTAAGACACATGAGGGTCCGAATTTATGTTAGATGTCAACAGTGAAAAACATTCGTCTTTTGTATATTATTACACTTTAGAGCTTAATGGTGGCTCAGTGGGTAGCACTGATGCAACAGGCTCATTCTGAAAACGTAGCCCAATAAACATTTCTGGAGATCATGAATTATGTAGCCAGAAGTATATATGGCTGGATTTCGTTTTCGTTTGAAAACACTATTGATTAAGTTTAGGGAAGGAGGAGGGTGGGTCAGTCAGTCAGTCAGTCGACAGCTGCAAGTGGCACTAGCGTTAGACATTTGAGATCTCAAAAAGCGTACACAGCAGCCTCTGGTGGATTTGCGAAAACAAAAACTGCAAACACCTCCTGGGACGTATTTGACGTTCTGCAGAAATGTATGTAGGGGTACGTTTTCAGAATGAGCCTGGATTGCACTGTCGCCTCACAGCAAAAATATGTTTGAGTCCCGGCTGGGTCAGTTGGCATTTCTGTGTGGAGGCTGCATGTTCTGCCCGTGTTGCGGTGGGTTTCCTCCGGGTGCTCCGGTTTCCACCACAGTCCAAACATGTGCGCTATACATTCATGTGGTGAATTGAATAAACTAAATTGGCCGTAGTGTGTGTGTGAATGAGTGTGTGTGTTTCTCAGTACTGAGTTGCGGCTGAAAGGGGATCCTCTGTGTAAAACATATGCTGGAATAGTTGGCGTTTCATTCCTCTGTGGCGTTCTCTGAAATAGAAACTAAGCCGAAAGAAAAATTATGTATTCAATTTTATTGCAGCAGGAACAGTGCACATAATCTAATGTCTACTCTGGCTGATATCTGCACGCAGTGGGAAAAACACAGTGCATCGTGTTTACTAGAGCGTGTTATGTGTTGTTTCAGGCTCCTGCTGGTCTTCTCTGCTTGACTTTCTTTGGCCTGTTGGAGCTCTGTGTGTTTTGCACTTTGACAGAGGTGGACGCAGATCTGGATCCCTGCAGGTTTTGCGCTGTGCAGGTGTAAATACCCTGATCCACCTCTCGGACCTCGTCCACCAGCAGCACAGACTGCGTCCGCTGCCGATTCTGTCCGTCCAGCTGCACCGTCTGCACACTATCCTGCGTGTACAGGGGACGCTCAATCTGAACACGGTAAAGATAAACAGTGTTATAATCAATGTAAATTATTGATTTAAAAACTAACTTTATATTGAAGTCAGAATGATTCGTCCTCCTGGGAGTTTATTTTCTTTTTCAAAAATCTTGCAAATTATGTTGAACAGATTCAGGAATTTGTCACAGTATTCATTCATTCATTCATTCATTTTCTTTTCAGCTTAGTCCCTTTATTAATCCGGGGTCGCCACAGCAGAATGAACCGCCAACTTATCTGGCATTTGTTTTACGCAGCGGATGCCCTTCCAGCCACAACCCATCTCTGGGAAACACATCCATACATTCTCATTCACACACATACACTATGGACAATTTAGCTTACCCAATTCACCTGTACCGCATGTCTTTGGACTGTGGGGGAAACCGGAGCACCCGGAGGAAACCCACGCAACCACGGGGCGAACATGCAAACTCCACACAGAAATGCCAACTGGCCCAGCCGGGGATCAAACCAGCGACCTTCTTGCTGTGAGGTGAACGTGCTACTCACTACACCACCGTGGCGCCCTTGTCACAGTATTTCCTATAATATTTTTTCTTCTGGAGAAAGTCTTATTTGTTTTATTTCAGATAAAATAAAACAGTTTTTAGTAAAAAAAAATAAAAATAAACATTTTAAAGTCAATATATTTGAGTGTAGTGAGGTTGTGTGCACCTTCTGTCCAGGATATTCCCAGGTAAACTCCACCAGGACGTCCTGCTCCCCGATCACAGTACAGGACACCTGGAGGTTCTGTCCCACTGCCACAGACTCAGAGGACGCCTGGATCGCAGGAGACGGAGGAGCGGTGGGATCTGACGGGGTACATTGAAATTTACACACTTCTCACTTGTTTGCTTTGACATTGTGTGATAATTGCAAAGGAATATTCAACAAGTTGTTTAACCCTGGTTTGGATTACAAACATTTAGTTGTTTAAAAGTTGTTAGCAAGTGTTTAAAACTATTGATTCCTCTATAAAAGAGTCGACTCAGAGTGGTTCAAATGAATCATCGTGGTAACGAATCTTTAGTCATTATCAAAGATAAAAGTCTAAGGGGGTCAGATCGGGAGACTTTCGGGGCCATTCAACAGGCCCACGACAACCAATCTACTTTTCAGGAAACTGTTTTCAGGAAACCTTTCCTATTTTATTAAGGTGTGTCCATATAAATGGCCCACCCTGTATAATACATATTAATAATAAAATAAATAATAATAATAATATCGGTAGCACTTTATTTTGATGGTCCATTTGAGTATTAGTATAGTGTCTACTTAATATCTTTTGAAATATCAATAAATAAAAATAATAAATATTATAATAAAATATAAGCCACAAACACTGTAGCAAAGAAGAAGAGGAAGACAAATACTGTAGCAGATCCCAGTTAAATCATGTCGTGAAGACGCTGTGCTCTTAAGTGTGAGGGACAGTTAGTGTTCTTTTCCCTACCCAAAGATGAGGCTGTTAAGAGTCAGGGGTTGAAGTTTATTTTTGCAATCATACCTCAGCATTACAGCTCCAGCCTTGTGCTGTGTTCTTGTCACTTTTCTGACGAGGGCTTTAGCAATCTACACGCTTACAACTGGGGATTTGTCGGCCGTTTGTTAAAGGAAGGATCAGGAAAGACTATTAATGTATGGGACTTTATCAGAGCTTGACAGGAACTTTACAATACACAGTTCATGGATCAGTGCCGTCCTCCATTTCACAAGTGTAAGTAAGTGCAATTAAAATGGTTGCCTCCTTGAATTCTCTAGCTTGCAAATTATGTATTTAATTGTGTTACTTGTTACCCATACCAGTCAACCTTCCCGTTTTTCCCAGTATTCTCTTGTATTTTACAGTTCTATCCCGCTATCATCCCGTAAAGGTATTTTCCTGTATTTTTTCCTGTATTTTCAGTCTTTCTCTGAAGGGTGGCAATAAACATTAAAGAGCCGATCCTCCCTATACGCAACCCATACCGCCGAACGACCAGGGGCCGCCCCTTGCTTTTAAATGCGAGTCAGTTCTGTTATTTCGGTTTATTTAGGCATGAAACACTTTGAAATAAATATAAAAACGACAGGTTTCCCTTTCCTTTTCATTACAGGTGCCGTCGCTCCTCCTGTGCAATCCTCAAAACAGTCATAAAGCAGTGCGTGACTGTCCACTGATGTGCTCCATAGTGATAAATAGACGCTGTTTCCCAAACGGATTCTGTACACGCGATTTGAAGCATAGCAAAAGTCTGAGTTTGGGTGCATTTGAACTGACATATACGCATAATTAATAATAATAACATCTAAAGATGTCGATCTTGGTGGGGTTTTTTTCCAAACACAACTAATTTGTCCTAAATGAGCATAAAAAATTAGGAAAGCAATCGAATGCTTTCATTATAACGTTACTATAATGTATTTTAAAGTGACCTGTTATTTAATGTAATCAAATAAAAAAATCATTATAAATGAGATTCATTCATTGCTCTTTATTCAGAATGTGTAAGTTATACAGTGAGGAAAAGGTTAATGAGATTTGATAATTCTATTTCTTTCATTCATTCATTTTCTTTTCGGCTTAGTCCCTTTATTAATCCGGGGTCGCCACAGCGGATTGAACCGCCAACTTATCCAGCATTTGTTTTACGCAGCGGATGCCCTTCCAGCCGCAACCCATCTCTGGGAAACACATTCATACATTCTCATTCACACACATACACTATGGACAATTTAGCTTACCCAATTCACCTGTACCGCATGTCTTTGGACTGTGGGGGAAACCGGAGCACCCGGAGGAAACCCACGCAACCACGGGGAGAACATGCAAACTCCACACAGAAATGCCAACTGGCCTAGCCGAGGATCGAACCAGCGACCTTCTTGCTGTGAGGCGAACGTGCTACTCACTACGCCACCGTGGCGCCCATTCTATTTCTTTATTAATGTTAATTATCTGAACTATTATTTTGGGGGGGTCCCTTATTTTCACATCCCAATGTTGACAGGTATGTTGTAACCGCTCCATGCAGCTTGTACTGGATCTGGTTGACTCTTTATATTCTCATATCCCGTCTAAAACCAAGTTAAAAAACGTGATGCGTGCCACTTTTACAAGTTTAAATGTGTTTGTGAGCTTGCGATCCTTTGCCGTTTGTCATTGCTATCGCCACCATCAGCTGTTCCTACAAACGTGCGGTGTTCAAGTTTCAAAACAGTTCAGCTTTTGCCAGTGTGTGGATTAATGCTAAATGTGTGTCATGTTTAAGAATAGAGCAACATGCTGGTGTTTAATAGCACTGCTTTAATGCACTCCTGCATTGAGCTCACACATACACTCTGCACTCTGACTACTTCAAAATTGCTGATAAGCCATAGTAGGCATTTCTCTCTGTCTCGCACTGAACGCAGTCGACCAATCGCAGTAGACTGGGTCATCGAACCAATAAGTGCAGATTAGCATCGCACTAAGGAGGGGTTTGGGAACAAACGAATAATTTAACTAATCAAATGAGAGTCGCTGGGATAATTAGGTAAAAATAAATGCATATTATAAGACAATGAAAGTGTTTTGTGACCTTCAGCCTGTTGTTGGAAACCCCCAAAACCAAAATATGACCCTTTTTTAAAGCATAAAAGGGGATGCTTTAATTTAGCGGATGTTTTCATCCTGAACATAATGACAGTGTAGTAAATTTGAACAATGGGTTAAATGACCTAAAAATGGAAAGTTATTCCTTCCTTTACTATTCTTTGGATAAGGAATTTAATTACAGTAGTTGCTTTGTAACATTAATAGATAAAAAAAATACCTGTAATTAAAAGTTTCTGTATTTTGTGATTCACAAGTGTTTTCTGTTTATTTACGCATGTGAATTGCATTATGGGATGTTGATCTCTGCTCTGTTGACTTTTGATGTTGAAGATTCAACTCCTACAGTTTAAGAAAGTGACTTTTATTGACATGTTAGTAGTTTGAAATAATATAAGAAATAATATCTAGAGAAATAAGTTTATTTATTAATTTTCTTTTTGACTATTAATCTGGGGTCGCCACAGTGGAATGAACCACCAACTTATTTAGCATATGTTTTACACAGCAGATGCCCTTCCAGCCGCAACCCATCACTGGGATACAACCATACACTCTCATTTGTTCACACACATACACTACGGACAATTTAGCCTACCCAATTCACCTATAGCACATGTCTTTGGACTATGGAGGAAACCCACACGTACACAGGGAGAACATGCAAACTCCACACAGAAATGCCAACTGACCCAGCCTAGGCTCAAACCAGCGACCTTCTTGTTCGCTGAACACAGCAATGATGATGATATTCATTAATTCGTTTTCTTGTAGGCTTAGTCCCTTTATTAATCCGGGGTCACCACAGTGCAATGAACCGCCAACTTATCCAGCAATTGTTTTAAGCAGTGGATGCCCTTCCAGCCACAACCCATCACTGGGAAACATCCATACACACTAATATATGGACAATTTAGCTTACCCAATTCACCTGTACGGCATGTCTTTGGGCTTGTAGGGGAAACCGGAGCACCCGGAGGAAACCCACACGAACACGGGGAGAACATGCAAACTCCACACAGAAATGCCAACTGACTCAGCCGAGGCCCGAACCAGCGACCTTCTTGCTGTGAGGTGACAGCACTACCTACTGCGCCACCGTGTCGCCCTATGATGATGATGATGATATTCTAGCACATAATATCAGAGGCCTCACTCACAGTGGACGTAAATGAGCATGTATTTGGTGGAGCTCTGCCGCAGATTCCCTAGACTGGCCACACAGTAGAGCGAGCCGGAGTGCTGCTGCTGGGGTCTGTGGATGGTGAAGCCCTTCTGCACATTAAAGGAGATTTCTCTTCCATCCACCTTTACTTCTGCTGGAGGAAACTCGCGGTGTAGAGTCACTGTGGCCAGCGGGGACGTCACCCGACAGGGCAGGACGGCCGGCCAGTTTGTACGGAGCTGAAGGACCTCGTAATAATCAGAGGAAGGTACAAACAGCTCCTGAGGGTCTAAGGGATGAAAATACAAACACACACACACACAACTGTCATACACTGTACAAAAATGGCCCTAATTTCAACTGTAAAACTGCTACAGTAAAACAATAACCTAGTTAACAGTAAGACTTTGTCGTGAATACAGTAAATAACTGTAAATTGACTTTCTCAGAATTCCCTTGCATGACCCTTAAAGGGGTGGTCCACTACGATATCATATTAAACTTTAGTTGATGTGTAATGTAGCTGTGTGAACATTAAACAACATCTCTGAATGTAAGACGTTCAAAGTTCAATGCAAAGAAAGACATTGGCTATTACAGAGTTAGCTTAGCAAAGCCTACAGCGAACGAATTTGGAGATTACAAAAAATACATCTGGGCTAATGAGATCACAAGGACTTCCGGTTACCTGCATTCACCACACGCACACACCCTGCGCAGGGAAGGGGCGTGGCCAGAGGCGATGTATTGTTATAGCAGAGAAAGCTAAAGTGCCGTCCAAACGCTGCTATTTTCACAGAGCTTCTTCTGTTTCTGTATTTGGGCTTCCAAAGGACACGACACAAAGACAGAAGAGCTTACAGTTTAATCCTAATTATGTTCCAGAGATTTATAAAAATGTATATAGCTAGCATTTGACAAAGGAGAACTTCCAGAATCTCAGTGCTCGGCTCAGTGCTGGATTTGGTTAAAAACTCCTCAAACCGATGAAGCTCTGGATTTTTAGCCACTTTAACAGTGTTTTTATCTGTGCATCTTATAAGCACAACCAAGCCTTAAAAATACAGTGTGGACCACCCCTTTAACTTTTGGTGACATTACTGTGGTTCTTTTTAGTTTCTTTTCCCATCACTTATGCACATTAGAGTTTCATGTTACATCTAATTGTAATCAATAATTTTACGTCACAGCAGCACAGGTTCACACATGCATCCACAGGACGCCTTAACTTCCCGTGGTATTTTTTGCTGTCCTGACGAATGTAAAAACTTAGTGATTGCCTGACTTGACCGGCCTTTTGATTTACATAGACATGATGTTTCATATTTGACGGCACTTTTCTTTCCTTCCGTTTGTTTTGTTTTTAATTCTCACTTTAAGTTTCTCTCGGATCTGTTTCGCCTTCATTCCTGCTTTAATGAATTGAACTCCACCACACACTTATTATTATTATTTTTTATTAGCCTGGAAATTAGGTTTGCCTGATGAAAAATGTATTAAATACTTATTTGTATTTTACAGCAACTAAAAAGCAAAAATCATTAATAATTAAACTCATCCACCCGCAACCCACTCGCAATTAACCATAATGTATTTTTGTATTACCCGACCCATGGATTATCTGCAGCGCTTGCGGATATAACCGCCATCCCTGCATCAGTAATCATTCATTCATTCATTTTTTTTCCCGGCTTAGTCCCTTTATTAATCTGGGGTTGCCACAGCGGAATGAACCACCAACTTATCTAGCATATGTTTTACGCAGCGGATGCCCTTCCAGCCGCAACCAATCTCTGGGAAACATCCATACACACTCATTCACACACTTACACTACGGACAATTTAGCCTACCCAATTCACCTATACCACATGTCTTTGGACTTGTCGGGGAAACCGGAGCACCCGGAGGAAACCCTCGCAACCACGGGAAGAACATGCAAACTCCACACAGAAATGCCAACTGACCCGGCCGAGGCTCGAACCAGTGACCTTCTTGCAGTGAGGCGAACCGTGGCGCCCTGCATCAGTAATGTACAGGGTAAAAAAAGCTAAATAATCAGGATCATCCATACGTTTTCAGTAGTGTGAATTGCATTATGGGACTTTTATCTCTGCTCTGTTGACTTTTGATGTTGAAAATTTAAATATACAGTTTAACAAAATGACTTTTATTGACATTTTAGTCGTGTGAAACAATATATTGTGTAAGAAATCATATATAGAGGATTAAATCGGTTGAAAAAAAAGTACTGGAAATTTATTAGCATGTTTTTGTACTGTAGTTTACACATCAACCCGACTGACGGATCCCTTCAAACTATTTACAATGTCAACAAAAATCACATTTTCCAAACTTTTTTATATCAAAAGTTGTTGGAGGAAACATCAAGGTCTTATAATGCAGTTTAAAAAGCACAACTAAAACATTTGTATTCGGGGTTCATACGGTCATGGAAAACCTGGAAAAGGCATACAATTTTGACATGGCGTTTTTTCAGGCCTGGAAAAGTTTTGTAAAAGTCAGGTAAAACAGATATCATACTTGAATATAGGTTATATACTTCTTTTCTGTCCTTGGTCAATCACATACTCTCACATTATTAGTGCAGTGCAAGCATTATCTAACTCAGTTTAACATTGACATAAATTAAAACTAAATAAATTGTTGCGTGTTTTACGATATGCTGTAATAAAGTTGAACATGCATTGTATTTCTTTTACCATGCATGTGTAGACATTGCATGAAACATCAGGTCATGAATATTTACTTGAAAGTCTTGGAAAAATTATGTAAAAAGTCATGGAATTTTAGAAGTAAACGTGTATGAACCCTGTGTATAGTACCTGAGAAAAAGATGTAGACTTTGACGGCCTTGTCATATATCTTCCTGCAGTCTTTCTCCTCACAGTACACAGGGAAGCAGGTGTATTCTCCAGTATCTGCTGCTGTTGAATTGGCTACAGTCAGCGTGCCGTAACGCTCATGCTGAACCATCCTGAAAACACAGACAGAAACAGCAGTGGACGCTTTAATGACAACCAATGCTATTTTCGGTCCCCCTTTATATTAAGTGGCCTTAACTAATATGTACTTGCACCAAAATTAATAATTCGTTACAATGTACTTATTGTGTAAAATACATGTTTTTACATAGTACTTATGCTTAATTAAACACCTGTATGTAATTACATCTGTAATTAATTTCTGTAATTACATCTTTAATTACACTGCTGACCATCCCTTACACCTTAACCCACCCTTAAACCTACTGATACCACCAAACTTGTCCTTAACCCTCCCCCTATCCCAACTCAAGAACACCACAAGTGTGCTCAAATACATTATGAACACAGTAAGTACATTGTATTTATTTTTGATGCAAGTACATAGTAGTTAAGGACACTTAATATAAAGTGGGACCCTATTGTCAGATCCAGCGCAAGATCATTACTGTTACTGTAAACTTTATGGCCCATTTTGGGATGATTTGTTCTGAAGTAAAATGTATTTTAAAATAGAACTCATAAAACACAAGAAAGACTACACACGACATCAAGAGTACTACTTTTTCCCATCAAAGATCAGCACAAGAAACAATCGAAAAGTTCAGTAGTTAGTCTCCAAAGGGGGCCTATACTGAGATCCTGAGGGAAAGCTTTGAAACCAATCAATCAAAAGTTGATGGTGATAAAAATAAAATACCATTGGCTGCTTTTAAAAAGGGGAGGACCTACTATGTCTCAACCTGACATTGTTGAGATTACATCAAACATCGAATAAAAAACAACAACAACCCAGACTCATTCTAAGGACGTAGTCCGGAGTACGTTTCTGGAGGCCACGGAATACGTCCCCTGAGGTACGTCTTTTTGCACTGTTTGTTTTTGCGAATCCACGAGAGGCTGCTGCTGATGCTTTTTGAGATCTCAAATGTGTCTCGCGAGTGCCGTGTTCCCGCCTGCTGTTCTCGCGTAAACCCACCAGAGGCCGCTGTTGGCTGACTGTTTGGCTGGCTGACGGAATGACTGACTGACCATCCAATCGGACTGACCCACCCTCCCCCTTCCCTTAACCCAACTAAAATTTTATTGATTGACCCACCCACAAACTTCCCTAAACCCAACCAACAACTTTCAAAAAAGCAATCCAGAATAAAAGAAAAGCCCTCGTCTCATTTTCACCACATTTTCAGACTTTATTCTATTATTATTTACTGTTTTTTCATTGAGGCGCCACGGTGGCCTAGTGGTTAGCACGTTCGCCTCACAGCAAGAAGGTCGCTGGTTCGATCCCCGGCTGGGCCAGTTGGCATTTCTGTGTGGAGTTTGCATGTTCTCCCCGTGGTTGCGTGGGTTTCCTCCAGGTGCTCCGGTTTCCCCCACGGTCCAAAGACATGCGGTACAGGTGAATTGGGTAAGCTAAAATGTCCGTAGTGTATGTGTGTGAATGAGAATGTATGGATGTGTTTCCCAGAGATGGGTTGTGGCTGGAAGGGCATCCGCTGCGTAAAACAAATGCTGGATAAGTTGGCGGTTCATTCCGCTGTGGCGACCCCGGATTAATAAAGGGACTAAGCCGAAAGGAAAATGAATGAATGAATGGTTTTTCATTGTTTGGATTCCGTTTTTGTCTTACTTGCTTTCTGAAAGCACTCCTCACCGGACTCGAACCCCGTCATCATGGTCAACTCCTCTCTGTGTCTTAAGTCCGCCAACGGACACAGCGAGCTAACGGGACAAACTGGTTGCAGCGGGAAAGTCGTCCACACGAGGCGAGCAGTCAGCTGGTAAGCACGAAAATAAACGGTGTCACACCGCTCCGTAGCGTTCGTTTATAAAACCTCTGACCACGTACTGTAGTGTGCGGTCTCCAGAAACGTTCGTGGGACTACGTTTTCACAATGAGCCTGTGTTGCAAAATACACATTAGAAAGCACTTCACGAGACCTTTAAGACGTGTCTTGTCAGTTTTATGTGGACAGAGATTTGTTAAAAAAACAAAAGCAGGGAAAACTCTGGTTATAAAAATACCCGTGTGGACGTGGCCTGTGTGTTTTACCTCAGTCGTCCTTCGTGGTCTTCTTGCAGATATTCAGGAACGGTCCACTGCACAGGGTTTCCTTTACACCTGAGCTCCAGTGTTTCTGCAGCTCCAACCGTCAGGGTTTCTCCAACCTTGCTGAACTTTCCCCTCTGCAGCACCTGAGTGAGGGTTGTCTGCTCTTCTTTCGGGTTTTCAGGAGTGCTTTTCGCTTTAGTTTTGGCAGAGACAGGCTTTCCTGGTGCTTTTGCAGGTTTGGGCTTCACATTGAGTCTCTTCTCAGCTTTGCTCTTCACTTCAGGTTCATCCTTTTGGCACGTGCCTGATTATCAATTCATGGGAATACTGATGATATTAAACTCTGTATTCATTATACAGCTGAGGGCAAAGTTATTAGCCCTCTGGTGAACTTTCAATAAAAAACAACGTAAGGTCAATATTATTAGCCCGTTAAGAATAGTTTTTTCAATTGGCTAGTTACTCAGTTACGCTAGTTGATCCTTTAATTGTCACTTCATGCTGAATTAATCTTGCAAAATAACTTTTTAATTTATTTATTTTTTATTTATATATTCTTTTGAATTTGAATTTAGTTTTTATGTTATTTTATTTATTTATTTATTTTAATTTGTATGTATTTTATTTAACTTCACTATACTTTGTTTAATTTATTTAATTTTATTTAATTTAATTACATTTTATGGTTTTTTTATTAAATGTATGTATTCATTTATTCATTTTACTATACTTTTATTTTTTTTTTTAAATATATTTTTTATTTTATTTTATATTTTATTTTATTTTATTTTTCTTTGTTTTATTTTATTTTGCTATTTAAAGATCACTTATTATTGAATATATATAAAGAAAATACAGCTCAGAATGAATATGTTGTTTATTGTCATATAAATAAATCTATTACACTAAAATAAAACCATTAATTACCCACATTTTGATCTTTTAATTTTCCAAATATCTGAAACATTTAAGTAGGCACTTCTATAAATGAAAATATAAATGAGCAGCACATTGTGTCTACATGGTTCAAAACATTTCACATTTTATACATTTTGCATATTTTAACGAAGTAAAAAACAAACCAGTGTATTGCATGCAACTGTAAATGTTTAACATGCATTGCTTTGGTAGCTGTTTTGCATGATTATAATGTTATAAATATCTTACAATCCCCTTTGCATTGCTAATGAAGTAAAGTTAATTAAAGCAGAATAAAAACAGCTTCTTTTTTTATTTATATATAAATGATGCACAAAAACAGCAAATTATGCATCTACATGATTAAAAACATTTGACATTTTATACATTTTGCATATTTTAACGAAGTAAAAGCAAACCAGTCTCTTGCATGCAACTGTAAATGTTTAACATGCATTGCTTCTGTAGCAGTTTTACATAATAATATGTTATAAATATCTTTTAGCCTCCCTTTGCATTTTTAAAGGAAGTAAAGTTAATTAAAGCAGGTTTTTTAAATTTAATTAAAATATAAATGATGCAAACACCAAATCAGCACGTTGTGTCTCTGAAATATTTCACATTTTATACGTATTGTATATTAGTAAAAACAAACCAAACTATTTTACTTATAATATGTTACTTATAATATGTTATAAATATCTTATAATCTCCCTTTGCATTGCGTAATGAAGTAAAGTTTCACAGTAAAATAAGTAGTGTCAATTTAACAC
>CAIGQQ010028292.1:14568-28559 GCA_903798035.1 Danio albolineatus
TATTTTATTTTATTTTATTTTATTTTATTTTATTTTATTTTATTTTATTTTATTTTATTTTATTTTATTTTATTTTATTTTATTTTAATTTATTTTATTTATTTTATTTTATTTTATTTTGATCACGGTTATCTTTGTCGAAGCTGTTGTCACATTTTCAAAACTCTAAACTCAGTCAGCACACCACCTGCAAAACATGTTGTTTTCACACAATATTCAGACAACTAGCTTAAAAAGTTCGTCAAGACAAACTTTAGGCTTGCTTGAGAAAGCTTATCCTGAAAGTTTCAAGACGATTAACATGTTTCTCAAAAGAAACGGGTGTTGTTCAGTAGTTTTAGGAGACAGCTTTAATGAAAGGTTTTGATCCACTGCAAAGGTTGACCACTGTATATACAGTATATTCATGAAAATTATTCACCCTCCAGTGAATTTTTTATTCTTTTTTAATATATTTCTCAAAAGATGTTAGGCGAGGAATCGTTCACAGTGTTTCCTATAATGTTTTTTCTTCTAGAGAAAGTCTTATTTGTTTTATTTCGACCAGAATAAAAGCAGTTTTTGAATTATTTATAACTAGTTTTAAGTACAATATAATTTTCAATTGTCTACAGAATAAACTAGGGATGTCCAGATTCAATTCAATTCAATTCACATTTATTTGTATAGCGCTTTTACAATGTAGATTGTGTCAAAGCAGCTTCACGTGCATTATAAAAAATTGAAACAGTGTCAGTCCAGTTTTCAGTGTTGAAGTTAAAGATTAATCCATCGATGCGCAGCTCTATAAGTCCCGAACCGTGCAAGCCAGATACGATCACATGATCAGAAATCTGGCCCAATCGCACAGTTTCAGACTCGATCGGAATGAGACGTTACCCCCCAATCAGGACTCGAAAATATATATTTATGTGTGTGTGTGTGTGTGTGTGTGTGTGTGTGTGTGTGTGTGTGTGTTTGTGACATGTCGAGATAACGAGAAAACGAGTTGTTATGTCGAGATGACGAGATAATTAAGTCGTGATCACGACATAACAAAAGAAAAAAAAACATTTTAATGCATGGCCTCTTAGGACTTCCGTATTGTACAGTCTCCTGTGATGGTTGGGTTTAGGGCTGGGGTGGGGTGGGGGGAATACAATATACAGTTTGAACAGTATAAAATGAATGGAAACCTATGTAATGTACCCACTTTTCACAAAAACAAACGTGTATGTGTGTGTGTGTATGTACGTACGTATGTATGTATGTATGTATGCATGTATGTGAATACACATTACATGATTGTTCAAGCTACCTTGCTAAGCTAGCTACTACCAAGCTAGTTGTTGAATGTTAAAATAAGGTGAATTAAATAAAGAATAAGGAGCATCCTGGATGTGTTTCTTCGCTCTTCTTTAGTATCGGATCGGATTTCGCTATCGGAGATACTCAAAATCAAATGACTCACACTCGAGGGACATCCCAAGAGTAAACCACTGCTGTCCAATGACTTGCCTAATTACCCTAACTTGCTTAAATGTCTTAAAATGTCATCGTAAGCTGAATACTAGCATCTTGAAAAATATCTAGTCTAATATTACCTGCTGTCATCATGTCAAAAACAAAAGAAATGAGTTATTAAAGTGTATTATATTCCCTCCATTAAAGGGCAGAAATGTTTAAAGGAACTCAAATCTCACAGGAGGGCTAATAATCGTGTCTTCAACTGTAGATATTCACATTATTGTTACTGTTTTTACTAACAATACAGCATATATTACTATTTACAATAATGTTCAGCATGAGAGACTTCTTTAAAAAGGCATTAAAAAGTGTTATTGACCCCAAAGATATAATATATGAAATGATAATAATGATATGGTGAAGTTTCAGATAAGTAGAGTACAAAAATAAAGTATATACAATAGACAGATAGTTCACTGCAAATACAACAAACGCTGATGATGGATGGTCTGTACAGGCGTGTTTCCAGAGTTATTTCTCTGTGTCTTTCTCAGATTTGGTGTCGACGGTTTGGATGGTGATTTGACTGCTCAGTAATGTTTTCCTCTGCATGCTGTTCCTCACGCCATATCCAAAGTAGATCAACAGCCCTGAGCAGGAAAATATAGTGTTTTTATAATGTGCCTTTAAAGGGGAGCTGTTATGCAAAAATCACTTTTATTGGAGGTTTAGATGCAGTTGTGTGGCAGCACTGTGTGAATATAACCAGCCTCTAATGTTCAGAATGAATGAATTAAATTATTAATAATCACACTTGATAAAAACTGCAGAAACACTTTGATTGACATTCTCCCTTTGTATGTGTCATCAGAGGAGGAAAGCCCCGCCCCCACGATTAAATTGATGACGATCTCTCCCTCATTAGCATAATATTTTTAATTAATTAATTAATTTATTTATTAATTGTGTCTATTGAATTGTTGAAATGAATTCGTATATACTGTATATAAATATATATATTTTTTTAATAAATATTTTATAGTATTAAATATAATAAAATGTAATAAAAACGCTTTATTTTGCTTTGTTTAATTTTTATTTCTGTTAAAATGTATTTATTTATTTTTCTTTCAATTTCTTTATTTAAATTTTACCTTATGAAAAGCCCCTTCTTTGCTTTATTATTTATAGCTATTTAATATTTATTTTTATCTTTTTTAATTAATTGATTAATTGATTGATTAATTGATTAATTGATTGTGTCTTATAAAATGAATTGTTAAAATTAATTGATGTATATATAAACGTATCTAAATAGAATATTTTAACTATATTATTTTACTTTTTTTATTCATAATTCTATTTTATTTTACCCTATTAAAAGTCTCTTTTTTATTTTATTAAGTATAATTACTTAATAATTATTTTGTCTTTTTAAAAATTAATTAATTATTAATTCATTAAATGTTTTTTATAAAATTAATTGTTGAAAATAATTTATGTATATATAATTATATATAAATAAATATTTAAAAAAATATATTTTAGAGATATTTAGTCTTATGAAAAAATAAATCCTTTACTTTAATTTTTTCTTTTTTTCTGTTTCTATTTGTATTTATTTTTCTTTCAATTTTTCTTTCGTTTTTTATTTTACTCTATAAAAAGCCCCTTTTTATTTTATTATTAATAATTATTAAATATTTATGTGATCTTTTTAAATTAATTAACTAACTTATTTATTTCTTGTGTTTTATAAAATTCATTTTTAAAAGTGATATATATATATATATAATATTTGAAATGAATATTTCAGAGATATTTGGTCTTATGAAAAAAACTTCATTTTATTTTACTTGTTTAATTTTTTTTATCCATAATCGTTTTATATTAATTTAGTATTTCATTTTAATTTAAAGCGACAATCAAAAAAATGGCACAATTTCTATCAATTTGTAAAATTATCAGTTTCAGAGAGTTAGAAAACATTATTTGTGTGATATTTTGAGCTGAAACTTTACACACACACACACTGTTTAGGGACATCAGAGACTTATATTACATCTTGCAAAAATGCGCATTATAGGTCTCTGTTGCTGTATTTACTAACATGAATCAATTATGAACAACACTGTCACAGCATTTATTAATAATAGTTCAACATTTACCAATGCATTATTGAAATTCAAGTCCATGCTTGATAACATTAGTTAATGCACCGAGAGTTAACATGAACTAACAATGAACAACTGTATTTTCATTTACTAACATGAACAAATACTGTAGTAAATGTACTGTTTATTGTTTGTTCATGATAGTAAATGCGTTAAGCAACAGTAACTAATAAAACCTTATTGTAAAGTGTTTCCAAGTAAGCTTAAAGTGATGATTTATTCTGAATGTCAGTGCAGAGATTTTCTCAACACACTCATTCACAGATTTTAAGGTGATAAATTTGGCTGTTTTGACCTTCACAGATTTCATACCTCCAGCCATCCAGACGGCGTATCGAAGCCATGTTTCTCCTCCCAGCTGAACCATCAGGTAGATATTGATGACCACACTCAGCACTGGCAGCAGGGGCAGGAACGGCACCTGTCAACAATACCTTCATCGATTTAGTCTTCCAAACATTATTGTTGAAATATATAGAAGTTATATATAATAATTTATATCAATGATTTTTTAAACAGTTTTTTAAATATATATTTTGTCTTATAAAGCTTTAACTTTATTTTACTTTGTTTTTATTTATTATTATATTTTATAGTTTTATATATATATTTTTATCTTATAACGTTTATTGTTGAAATATATATCAATTACATATAATCATTCATTCATTTATTTTCTTTTCGGCTTAGTCCCTTCATTAATCTAGGGTCGCCACAGAGGAATGAACCACCAACTTATCCATGATTCATTATTTTTTTATATTTATTTTACCGTATGAAAGTCTATTCTTTATTTTATTATTTATAATTATTTCCCATTTTTTTATCTTTTATTTTATTTGATCTTATTATTATTTTTTTTTACATTTTATCTTATTTTATCTTATTTTTCATAAAGTATTATATTTAATGTTTTATTTAAATTAAATATTTTATTTATTATATTATTTATTATATATATTACGTTATATTGTATTATTTTACTTTTTGTGTTTTATTTTATTTTACATTTTATTTAATATTTGATTTTATTCTACATTTTATTTTATATTTAATCTATCTTGTATTTCATTTTATTTTATTTATTTAATATTTTATTTTAATTATTTTAATTATTTTGTATTTTATTTTATTTATTTTATATGTTATTTTATATTTTATTTTATTATTTATTTATAACTTATGTTCTATTTTATTTCATTTTTTTATTTTAAAATTTTATTTAATTTATATTTTATAAATTTTATATATTATTTTATTTTACATTTTATGATGTATTTCATTATTTTTGTATTTTATTTAATATTTTGCTTATTTAGTACTTTAATATTTTATTGATTTGATAATATTATATATTATTTAATTGTGTTATTTTATTTTATATTTTATTTATTTTATATTTTATTTCATATTTTGATTTTACATTTTCATTTTTTAAATTTAATATTTTATTTATTTTATATATTATTACATTTTCATTTATATTTTACACTTTACTTTCTTTACTTTACTTTTGCTTTACTTTACTTTACTTTACTTTACTTTACTTTACTTTGCTTTACTTTGCTTTACTTTACTTTATTTTTCTTTACTTTACTTTGCTTTGCTTTACTTTGCTTTACTTTACTTTACTTTACTTTTCTTTACTTTGCTTTGCTTTGCTTTGCTTTACTTTACTTTACTTTACTTTACTTTACCTTACTCACCATGAAGGAGGCTTTGCTTGGGTTTTGGGGCTGCCTCCATATAACGAAGATCATGAGTGTCATTATGACCAAGATCACAGATATAATCACCAAAGTCCAGATATCCAAAAAAGATCCAGCAGCTTTACTTATCACCACTGACAGGATTACCACCAACACAACTGCAAAGACATGATGAGGACAAAATGGCAGAATAAACATCAAAGTTATCTTATTATAGACCTAGCTTCAATATCCCGAGATCTACCCACCAATAATAACTGTACAGATGGTAACTGTGTTTGAAGTTTTCTTATTAGGGTACAAAGGAGGTTTCAGGAATGCAAATCTTGAGTTTGCATAAGTGTGTAAATCACTTTCCTCAGTATTCATCTCTCTGTACCTGTAAAATAAATACCGCTCAGCATTAATAAACTGCATCATAGTGTTAGAAGGCAAGAGTGAAGCTGGAGATACAACCTTAATATGAGAATACAAATGGCCACGAGTGTGTATGAGAAGAGCGTTCCAATGGACATCATATCAACCAGCGCTTTCAGGTCAAATAACAGAGCCATTATTGCTGGAAATAAAGCAGACAGAAGATTCACATCAACTAAAGCTGAATACTGCTTCAGTATACTACTGTACAACTGTATGCACTCACCGGCCACTTTATTAGGTACACCTGTGCAACTGCACGTTAGTCCAAATTTCTAATCAGCCAATAAAATGATATGTAATCAAAATATAAATAATTTCTTTTCAGAAAAAGGGTCAAAAAGTGTATATATATTATGTATACACACACATAAAATCAAAACTATACAAAACAATTTGTTTACATAGACATTTAAATTGATACATACTCTCTATCTAAATATAACTAAATTTGCTGTAATGCAGATATTGTTCAGATATATGCCTGCATGTGTGTACTTATATCTACATAATAAATATACAAATTACACTCGCATGTGTTATGTCAAAACAAATTTGTATTTTGGATGTGATCAATTGCGACTAATCTATGCCCAGCACTAGTGATTTTTTTATGTATTAGAAAGTATTTATTAACGCTAACAATATTCTAAACATTGTCAGAACATTTCTCATCTCATGTAATTTAACAAAATTGTCGGTAGTGTGTGTGTGGATGAGTGTGTGTGGATGTTTCCCATAGATGGGTTGAAGCTGGAAGGGCGTCCGCTGTGTAAAACTTGAAACAAAACATAGTTGGCGGTTCATTCCGCTGTGGCGACCCCTGATGAATAAAGGGACTAAGGGCTTACTCACACTACGCTATCCAAACCGTGCCCAGGCCCGTTTCCCGGATCGTTTGAGAAGTGTGAGTGCTCTGAATCGGGCTCATGCGGTTCACTTGGGCTTTGAAGCGGTACGCTTGTAGTGTGAGTGCAAAGCGCGCCTGAGCCCGAAACTGAAGAGGAGACGTGACTTTTGGGGACTGTTTGATATGGATTTATTAATCATTCTTACTGTGTAATGAACGTAAACTATCGTAGATTATTAAAGACACAAACCCCTCACTGCACGACAGCTGCACCTTCAGCAGACCTCCTAATTCCTGCAGCACGAGGACTTTATGATTGTTTATGAGCGTCAAAAATTGCTGATCTGTTCGGGGGAATATTTGACTGTGTGTCACTGCATATCAAACCACTAAAACCATATAATGATATAAAGAAATCTCCACTGTGCTGAGCGAGAGCACTTCAACAGTGCATCATCCACGACGTAAGCGTGCTCAGGCCCGGATGTAATGTGAGTGCGGGCCAGCGGGGGAGACGGGAGGGGGGACAAGTGTGCTTCGGTCTGGTTCAAGGCAACTGTACATAGTGTGAGTACGCTCTAAACTGAAGGAAAATGAGTGATTAGTGTATTATTTTACTGACCTGCCACAGTGCCGGAGGTGAGCGTGGCCACAGCTGGACTTTGCCGTGAGCTGACTTTATTCATCACTTTGAACATCAGTCCGTCTCTGGCCATGGCGAACAGCACACGCGGCATCGGGAACACAGACCCCAGCAGGCTGAAAATCAAGATAAGCATCTGTCATTGATCTGATACTGAACAATACTGCCTAAATGTTTCAGATCAGTGAGTTTTTAAAAAAAAAATTCTAACAGAGATCTGCATTTGTTTGATCAAAAATTGTAGTAAAACTGTAAAATAGTGAAATATTATTGCAATTTAAAGGGCAGCTATTATGAAAGAAATCACTTTTATAAGGGGTTTAAACACAGGTGTGTGTCAGCAGTGTGTGGATACAACCAGCCTCTAATAGTAAACATTAACTATTTCTATCTTTTATAATCACACTTGATAAAACCAGTCTGCAGAAACACTTTGATTGACACTCTCCCTTTATACGTGTCATCAGAGGAGGAAAGCCCTGAACATTACTGACCATCTCTCCCTCATTAGCATAAACAGCCCGGAGTGAGAAGCAGCCGTCTGCCATTAGAGTTTAGAGCTGCTGAAGAGAATGTCAGCGACTAAAGCTGCGAGTTTTAGCATGCAAAATTCTGTCGTACGGTGCTGTGAAAAGGGGCGGGATTAAACAAGATGATTAGACGTTAAAAAAGCGAGCAATTGCTCTATATTCTAAATCTCTGTCCAGAGAGGTCATGTTTTGATCTTCGATTGGTCTTACACAGTCACGTGATGCAATTTCGCAGGTCAGAGTTTACCAAGCTTAAACTTTCCAATGCAGCGTAACAACAAACTTGTCGCTGAGCTGGCGTTTCCAGGCTGCCACATTAGCATGCGTATGAATGGAAGTCTATGGGGAGAAAAGTGCAGTGTGACCGTAGCTTAAAGAGCCCCTATCATGGGTTTTTGAAAATGAGCTTGCATGCAGTGTGTAACACAGCTCTAAGTGAAGTGAAATATCCAGCTAAGGCTTAATTCTGAAAGTGCACAGTGTTTAAAACTATTGATTCATCCATAAAAGAGTCGACTCATAGTTCCTCAAACGAATCGCCATGCTTACTAGTCTTTAGCCGTTTCGGCATGACGTGAACACAAAACATAAGCCCCGCCCATCTGTGCGCGCGCAGCCCCGGGATATTCAAAACCCCCAACCCCGCCCACAAACAACAGCGGTGAGCAAAGGTTACCGGATTGGGCGGTTTTTAATTTAATTGTGCTGGTAAAAACCTTTTGGATAGGGTTTGGACTGGAATCAGTCAGCTACATCTGGCAACACAGAGAAGAGCACTGCGCTCGGCTGGATATTATTGGAAGTGTGCAGATGAACCAGAGATGAGACTTTGAAGAGTCAGTGGTTGAGGTTTATTTCTGCAGAAATGCCTCAGCATTATAGCCCAGCCTTGTGCTGTGTTCCTCTGAGGAGTGCTTCTGAAATCTACACGCTTACAACGGAGGATTCGTCGACCGTTTATTAAAGGAAGGATCAGAAAAAATGTATGCAGGGGCGGACTGGCCATAGGGAGCACCGGGACATTTCCCGGTGGCCTGACGGTGAATCTGGCCTGCTATCCAACAAGTGTGAGTGTGTGTGATTAAAACGGTTGCCTCATTGTTTTCGCTAGCTTGTAAATGATGCATTTAATTGTGTTTTGTAACTTGTAACCGCTTGTAGTGTATCTGGGTAACTTGTATTCTCATATCGTGTCTAAAAGCACATTGTAAACGCGATGTGTGCTGCTTTGTTTACGGATTAAAATGCGTTTAAGCTGCGTTTCAGTGCTGGTTGGTTACGGGGGTGAGGTGTCTGAAATACGGGCGACTTCTGGGAAAAACGAGTGTTGGCAGATATGCTCAGTCGCTGGGATAATGAGGTAAAAATAAATGCAAATTATAAGACAATGAAAGTGTTTTTTGACCATGCATGCATATTAGCCTGCTGTTGGAGACCCCCAAAACCAAAATATGACCCTTTTTAATGTATAATAGGGGCTCTTTAAGAGGATTATAAATTTGGAGTTTTAGATGAAACACAAATGAACACTGGAGTCTCCATAGACTGACACATTCTGAGAGCATTTTTCACACAGATAACTTCAGTCATGTTTTGAATCCGCCACTATGCTGACACACTGGCGTTTGTAGCTCCACCCTGTTTTGAAAAGAGCACAATCTCATCTGAGTTTAAAGCGACAGCCACCAAAACAGCACAGTTTGGCTCAAAGCCTTAAAGGGTCAGTTTCAAAGGGTTATAAAACATGATTTGTGTGGTATTTTGAGCTGAAACTTCACACACACACACTGTTTAGGGACATCAGAAACTTACTTTACAGTTTAGCATAGTAGGTCCTCTTTAAAATGACTTTTGTTATTGAAAGTAGTTTAAAATCGAATTTATTTTCATGATTTAAAGCTAATTATCTTCCATATTGTTTGTTTTTCCTACTATGGAAGTCAATATTTACACTTTTCCAGCATTTTTCAAAATATCTTTGTTTGTCTTTTTGAAAAGAGGTTAAAAAAAACCCCAAAGCTTCGTAAATAGTGAAGTAATTATAATTTTGGGGTGAACTGTCCCTTTAAGATTAAGGTTTTAAACATTTTAAACGTTCTTTTACCTTGTTGACAGGGCACACAGAGACCCGACTGCCACCACATATTTAGCTGGTGCCCAGCCGACGTCTGCAAAGGCCACAGGCAGAGGACTGTAAACGCTGAGACTGTAATACGGCATCATCAGCGTAAGAGCAGCCGAAACACCGAAATACGCCAGAAAACAGATGAGCAGAGACAACACGATACCCACAGGTATAGACTTCTGAGGGTTCTTTACCTCTTCACCTGAAAAAACAAACAAACAAAACAAACAAAAACAAAACATGATTTCAAGTGACAATATTGAAAGAAGTATCATTTCATTCAGGAGGTACACTGTAAAAAGAAATATCTGTTAATGAGCAGCTTCCGTATTTTGTGATTCACCAATGTTTTCAGTTTATTTACGGTTGTGAATTGCATTATAGGATGTTGATCTCTGCTCTGTCAACTTTTGATATCGAAAATTCAACTCTGCAGTTTTAACAGAGTGACTTTTATTGACATTTTAGTAGTTTGAAATATTTTAAGAGATATTATATAAAGAAATAAGTGTGTAAAATGTGCTCCAGTTTATTACAAGGCTTTTATAGCATAATATATAACACCAACCCAGACAATATAGCACTTTAAACAATTAAAAAACGTCACTTTTTCCAACACGGCTACTACAGCAGGGGAGTTCTCCAGATCTACCTGAGCTCAAACTCCCCTCTCGCATTGTAAACGGGAGGGAGCCCCGGGCTCGAGGATCTTATGAGCTCAGGGCTTTCTCCAAGGACAGCACACCAAACAAGCTTTATAATCAATCATCAGCTAAGTGTGAACTCTTGAAGCCTAAAAATAAAAACATGAGTCACAAAATACGAAGAACTGTTCATTACTGGATATTTTCTTACAATGTGTGAATTAAAAGTTCAAAGATTTTTCAAAGTTCAAAGAAACAATTTCTAAAACAAATGTATTCAATGCATGTGCTCATATTTGCCTGTAGTTGCGATGCAGTCAAAGCCGACAAATGCATAGAAACAGGTTGCTGCCCCTGCCAGAGTTCCTTCAAATCCAAATGGGAAAAATCCACCTGCTCCATACTCAATGATGACGTTCACAGTCAGGTTTCTTAAAATAACGTAAAAACAATGCACTTTCAGTGAGAACTGAGGCTTGTCTGAATGCAGAATTTGTTATTTGTTATTCACACGCCTTTTATGCGATAATCCAGTTTTGTGGATAAAGTTCATTCACATTTTTGGATGGAAACATAGCTAATATGTTCACTGTACTCAAATGGCCTCCACAGTCACCAGACCTCAATCCAATAGAGCACCTTTGGGATGTGGTGGAACGGGAGATTCGCATCATGGATGTGCAGCAGACAAATCTGCAGCAACTGTGTGATGCTATCATGTCAATATGGAGCAAAATCTCTGAGGAATATTTCCAGTACCTTGTTGAATCTCTGCCATGAAGGATTAAGGCAGGTCTGAAGGCAAAAGGGGGTCCAATTAGGCAAGTCATTGGACACAAGTGGTTTGTTCTGTAGCCAATAATTTTTTTTTGAAGGGGGCTAATAATATTATAATAATATAAATATAATATCTTAGCAGTTTTTATATTTATTAAATATATAAATATTGAAAAAAAGTTGACTCAACTCAAAATTATAAGGCAACTTGCTACAGAGCTTTTTTGAGTTGACTCAACTTTCAACCCAAGTACTGCACTTCACTCGATTTAAGTTGAGTGAACTCAAAAATGTCCTGAAGCTGGTTGCCTTAATTTTAAGTTGAGTCAACTTTTGTTTAGTGTATATTATTTTATTCCAGCCAAACTAAAATAAATAATATTGGGCAAATTTCTCCTGGAGTAAAATATTATAGGAAATACTGTGAAAAATGTTCTCTGTTGATCATCACTTATGAAATATGTGAAAAAGAATTCAAATTTAGGCTGATAGCTTTGTTAAAACTTCAACTGTATTTAATATTTACTGCATTAGTTGTGCAATGAAGTAAGATGTTTTGATCGTGCTGCATTATGTTTAACGTTTTGGTTATGTTTAATATGTATTTAGACTGAAATTTACATTGAATGCACCGCAAAATGCTTTTCTTATTTAAAGTTATTTCTTATTTAAAGTTTCATTTTCTAGACAATCAAAATATACACTCCCCGGCCACTTTATTAGGTACACCTGTCCAGCTGCTGGTTAACGCAAATTTACAATCAGCCAATCACATGGCAGCAACTCAATGCATTTTAGGCAGGTAGACATGGATGATCTGCTGCAGTTTAAACAGCTACTTCCAGCAGGATAACTTGCCATGTCATAAAGCGTGAATCATCTCAGACTGGTTTCGTGATCATGACAATGAGTTCACTGTACTCAAATGGCCTCCACAGTCACCAGAGCTCAATCCAATAGAGCACCTTTGGGATGTGGTGGAACGGGAGAATCGCATCATGCATGTGCAGCCGTCAAATCTGCAGTGATGCTATCATGTCAATATGGAGCAAAATCTCTAAGGGATATTTCCAGTACCTTGTTGAATCTGTGCCATGAAGGATTAAGGCAGTTCTGAAGGCAAAAAGGGGTCCAACACGGTACTAGTAAGGTGTACCTAATAAAGTGGCCGGTGAGAATATATATATATTTTTTCAGAAATATGTCAAAATTAGGTGAGTTTTTCCTTTTAAAAAAACCCCAAAATAATCTTGTTTTAGATATTTGGATATTTGTACAAGAAACAAGACAAAAACTCTAATAGAAGCATTTTTGCAGTGAAACATACTGAAATAAGCCTTCTTACTGTTTGTTTGCTGTTGTGTTCAGGATGCTGTCTACATTGATGGACCAGTTCTTCAGGTCTCCCTTGATGAAGCCAGAGATGATGACAAATATCAGCACAAGTATATTAATAACTGTAAATATCTTGTTGACTATGGCTGATTCTTTCACCCCATACGCCAGAAGACCTGTGGGAAACATTAGGAAAGAGATGGCTTAGCTTCACATGGTAAAAATAGATTAATTCATTGATTATTATGCTATTATTAAAATCGTTTACCGGAGAGAATCATTATGAGAGCAGCTGCAAAGACGTCTGGGTATGCTGCCAGTCCGGGGAGAGCCATGGGCGAGTGTGTGCTGAAATAAGCACTCATCACATTCCCAATCAGATCGTCAAATGTGCTGCTCCAGGCCCTCGCTACACTGGAGGAGCCTAAACCACAGAACACTGTTAGCTCTATCTGTCATAGAACTAATCTGTCTGTCCATTCATTGTTCTATCATTCTATCCATCCATCCATCCATCCATCTTTCCAACTATTTGTCCATCTATCCATCCATATATTCATCCATCAATTTATTGTTCCATCCATCCATCATCATCTATTTATCTGTCTATCTGTCCATTTAAATTTCCGACCATCCATCCATCCATCCATCCATCCATCCATCCATCCATCCATCCATATCTATTGTTTCATCCATCATCTATTTATCTGTCTATCCATCCATTCATCTGTCTGTCTATCTGTATATCTATCCATCCATCATCATCTAGCTATCTGTCTATCTGTCTAATCATCTGTCCATCCATCCACTGTTCTATGTATTGTTCCATCCATCCATTGATCTATTTGCCTGTCTATCTGTCCATCCATCCATCTGTCCGTCCATGTATTCAAACATCCATCCATCCATCATCCATCCATCCATCTTTCCATTCATCCATCATCTATCTATCTGTCCATTCTTATGACCATCTATCTGTCTATCCATTCATCAGTCCATCTGTCCAAATATTTGTCCATCTATCTGTCCATCCATCCATCCATCCATCCATCCATCCATCATCATCTATTTACCTGTCTATCTGTCCATCCATCCATCCATCTTCCATTCATCCATCATCTATCTGCATATCTGTCCATTCATCTCTCCGTCTATCTGTCTATCCATCCATCCGTCTATCTGTCCATCTATTTGTCCATCTATTCCTCTATTATCCATCCTTCTATCATCCTGTCATTCCATCCATCCATCCAGCCATCCATCCATCATCATCATCTATTTACCTGTTTGTCTTTCCATCCATTCATCCATATGTCCAACTATTTGTCCATCCATCCATCC
>CAIGQQ010028292.1:29033-47236 GCA_903798035.1 Danio albolineatus
CATCCATCCATCCATCCTCTATTTATCTGTCCATTTATCTGTCTGTCCATCCGTCCGTCCGTCCGTCCATCCGTCCGTCCAACTATTCGTCCATCCATCTATCCGTCCGTCTGTTCATCCGTTTGTCCTCTCTATCTACCAGTTTGCATATTAATCATTTGCTCATATTTTTTGTCATTCCTCCTCACCGATAATGTATGACAGCAGTAAGTTCCAGCCGGTGATGAAGGCCAGCAGTTCTCCTACAGTCACGTAGCTGTACAGGTATGCAGATCCTGTCCTAGGAACCCTGGCGCCAAACTCAGAGTAGCAGAGTCCAGCAAAGATAGAAGCGACAGCAGCGATGAAGAAGGACAGGACAATACTGGGTCCAGCGAGTGTCCGGGCCACTTGTCCAGACAGCACGTACACACCGGCCCCCAAAGTGCTGCCCACTCCCAAAGCCACCAGATCTAAAGTGGTGAGACAGCGGAGAAAGGTGGAGGCTTCTCCATCTGGCTCCAGAGGCTTCTTACGACACAGGGTCCTCAGGAAACACTGGATCCACTGCATTATGGACTGCTGGAGGTGAGAGATTTCAAGTGTTAACTGTGGATGTAGAGTGCTATATGTACCGATTAGAAAATAATAACAAGTGGTAAATGCCACATCTGCATTTTTTTAAGCTTTGTGGGGTGACTTTTGAGTCCTAATTTGGCTTCTTTTTTTTTTGTCTGTTTTACTCTGTAGAACTATATACACTCACCGGCCACTTTATTAGGTACACTTTTCCAACTGCTCGCCAACGCAAATTTCAGCCAATTACATGGCAGCAACTCAATGCATTTAGGCATGTAGATATGTTAAGTCGGTCTGCTGCAGTTCAAACCGAGCATCAGAATGAGGAAGAAAGGTGATTTGAGTGACTTTGAACGTGGCATGGTTGTTGGTGTCAGACGGGCTGGTCTGAGTATTTCAGAAACTGCTTATACTGGGATTTTCATTCGGATGGTCGGGGCAGAATTTGGCAGCAGCAACATGAAAGCATGGATCCATCCTGTTCGTATCAACAGTTCAGGCTGCTGGTGGTGGTGTAATGATGTGGGGGATATTTTCTTGGCACACTTTGGGCCCATTAGTACCAATTGTGGCGTTGACATGATACGCCACAGCCTACTTGAGTATTGTTGCTGACCATGTCCATCCCTTTATGACCACAGTGTCCTCATCTTCTGATGGCTACCTCCAGCAGGATAACACACCATGTTATAAAGCGTGAATCATCTCAGACTGGTTTCTTGAACATGACAATGAGTTCACTGTACCCAAAAGGCCTCCACAGTCACCAGAGCTCAATCCAATGGAGCACCTTTGGGATGTGGTGGAACGGGAGATTCGCATCATGGATGTGCAGCCGACAAATCTGCAGCAACTGCGTGATGCTATCATGTCAATATGGAGCAAAATCTCTGAGGAATATTTCCAGTACCTTGTTGAATCTCTGCCACGAAGGACTAAGGCAGTTCTGAAGGCAAAAGTGGGTCCAACCTGATACTAGTAATTAGTAGTACTAGTGTACCTAATAAAGTGGCCAGTGAGTGTATATACATTATCTGACATGTATTTATACATTAATATGGATGTTTCTATGTACTCTTGTCAATTTAATTTATTGCTGACACCAAAACGGGATGCTGACCCCAATATCATATCAGATTTTTAATATCAATCTCATAATATTGTGTCATTTGACAACTGATCTAGATTATGCTCAGCAATCCCACTAACATAAGCCGCTTTAAGCCTGTGCTAGTCGTTCATGTATCAAAATAAGTAAATGGTTTGTGTTTCATCTCGTTTACCTTCATGCCTTCTCAAGTGCTGACGTTTATCTTGGTTTCTTAATTCCGTTGAAACCTTCAAAAGAAGAAAAACAGATCTGTAGTTTAAAAACAAATGCACCACTGCATCTTTGTGAACCTGAAATTAAGCTTCATTAACCCGCTTAATCTTACAACTCTGACCAAATCATATTTTCGTCTGAAAGCTCAGAAAATCTTGGTTTTGTGTAAAAACTGTAAAAATAGACGTTCAAATGTATTAATATCACATGAATAGATCAGTGTTCAGCATAACACTGATCTAGTGTCCAGGTCCCGCGACGAGACGATCCTAAGGTTCCATAATCCTGGACCAGGCTGTATCCTGAGCAGCTGTTTGGTGCATGGCGGAGTAGACAGCATTAGACTGATTCGTGTGACCCTTTAAGGACAGACAAGCCTCGAGTTCTCCAGCCTCCGGCGCCTAGACTGCAGCTCTACACAAGACGTGTGGCCATAGGAGAAATGGTCGTGCCCAACAGAGCCTGGTTTCTCTCGAGGTTTATATATAATTTTAATTATAAAATATAATTTATAATTTTATATAATTTTATAATATAATAATTTTGTGTCTTATTGATTTTTGTCACTGTTCCAGTGTATTGCACATTGTATGAGACACTATTGCAGTACAGTTACACATTGGTGTTTTGTGTGTTTAGAAATGTAAAATTTTCTGTGAATATTTGATTACTGTTTTTTTTGTACTACATTTACATTTGAACAATAAATCATCTGCTAGCTACAGTCATGGCCGTTCTCTTACTAAATACTGATAAGTATTGGACAAAATCAATAATAAAATGCATAGGTCAATAAAACTACATTGCAGACAAAGAGTTTGGATAGCTAGCTTGGTAGTAGGGGGCCCATCCTCATATTTTTTCATGGGGCCCAAAATTGCTAGCGGCGCCCCTGCTTATTGTTGAGCCCTAATTATGTTTAAAAAGTCTTTTCTCTGTTGAACTGCACATCACTGTAAAAAATGCAGGGTTCCACACAATTCATTAATGTCCCAACACAAATCAATTAAGTTAACAAATGTTAGTGAATTTCACATGAAACAATTAAGTTGTCCCCAAAAAAGCCAAGAATTGTGTTGTTTCAGCTCATTTTAAGTATAAGTAGTTCCAACAAGCTGCAAAAATAATTATTTGAGCATTAGGGAATGTTTAAAAAAAGAAATAGCTAATAGTTTAGACTGTAAATATGCAATTTGACATGTCACTTCAGCTTCAGAGGCATTACATACAGCTATTGGACTCAATCAGGTGTGTTTCTCTGTCCTCAGCTACTTTTCTAAACAGAAACCTGCTCTGGGGCTCCATCAGATAAGCAATGCAGGATAGACAAAGCTGCCTTCATGACCTGGCAGTGCTTTACTGGCACACTTTTCTCTTTCTGGCTTTCTGTAATCTGACAACAGGAGATTTACAATCCATCTAATCCTGCCAGGAATCTCCTGCTGTATCTATAGCACTGCTCACGTGCAGATCTGAACATACGGAATTAAAGGGATAGTTCACACAAAACTGAAAATTCTGTCCTCATTTACCCAGTTTTTACTTATTCTATACCTGTCAGACTTTATTTATTCTCTTGAACACAAAAGAAGATACTTTGAAGAAAGTTCAGTATTGAAGTAGCATATTGAAGAATAGTATTTGTTTTTCTTACTATTGAAGTCAATGGTTACAGGTTTTCAGCTGTAACCATTGG
Source organism: Danio albolineatus (assembly GCA_903798035.1). NCBI lineage: Eukaryota > Metazoa > Chordata > Actinopteri > Cypriniformes > Danionidae > Danio > Danio albolineatus. The sequence continues at coordinate 32,612 of CAIGQQ010028292.1, forward strand.
GAGAGTAAATAATGAGTATTTTTTTGTTGAATTATCCCTTTAAGAAATGCAAAAAGTTGTATTTGACTTATAATTTTACTTTTCTATTGCTTTTTTAGCATATGAAACTTATTATTTACTAATTATTTTATTTATATAAATTAAAAATAAAATTATTTAATTCATTTATTTTTCTAAATGCACGTAAAGCGTGCGCATTCTTAATATTTGCATTCATCTGCTCTTGCATTAAAAATTACACTACAGTAATGCATGACCACTTGAGGGAGAGTAAAGAGTAAAGATTATTAACAAACTTCAGCTAGTTCAAAATGCAGCTGCTAGAGTGCTTTCTAGAACAAAGAAATATGATCATATTACTCCAGTTCTTTCAGCATTGCATTGGCTCCCTATTAAATATCGTATAAATCTTACTGACTACCTACAAAGCCCTGAACGGCTTGGCTCCCCAGTATTTGCAGGAGCTCCTGATTTATTATAGCCCATCACGTCTGCTACGCTCAATTAATTCTGGACAATTAATTATTCCCAAAATATCAAAATCAACTGTAGGTGGTAGATCTTTCTCTTATCTGGCACCTAAACTCTGGAACAGCCTTCCTAGCACAGTTCTGGAAGCAGACACACTCTGTCAGTTTAAAACTAGATTAAAGACACATCTCTTTACATTAGCATACACATAAAACACAAATGCTTTGGAATCCAAATTCTCTAAAGGATTGTTAGTCTGCATTATTTAGGGCAACCGGAGCCGGGAACACTTCCCAAAACACATTATAATTTGAATGGCATCTCTGCTCATGTTAGTCTGTTTTTTATTATTCCTGAGGTTTCCATAATCCTGGACCATGTCGTATCCTGAGCAGCTGCTGTGGTGGTCATGGAGGAATGGAGAGCATGAGACCTGTGACAGACGAGTCCTCGCATTGTTCCCGAAGGGCCAGCCTGTTGACCAGCCGGTGACCCGCCTGTGGTCTCTCCATGATGGATGTCCAGCGTTCTCCAGCCCCGGCGCCATAGACTGCAGCTCTGCACAAGACGTCTGGCCATAGGAGAAATGGTCGTGCCCAACTGAGCTTGGTTTCTCTCGAGGTTTTTTTAATTCTTCACTTTCACCAATTGGTGAAGTTTTTTCCTCGCCGCTGTCGCCACTGGCTTGCATGGTTCGGGACTTGTAGAGCTGCGCATCGATGGATTAATCTTCAGTGTTTGGACTTTCAGTAGTGATTATTAAACCACACTGAAATGAACTAAACTGAACTTCAACACTGAAAACTGGACTGACACTGTTTCAATTTTTTATAATGCATGTGAAGCTGCTTTGACACAATCTACATTGTAAAAGCGCTATACAAATAAAGATGAATTGAATTGAATAAAGAATGAGAAAATTAGTCATTTTTAAGTGAACTATCCCTTTAAGAAATGCATAAAGTTGTATTATTCGATTATTATAATTTTACTTTATTATTTCAACTTGTTGCATACAAAACTTGCAAGAATTGGTTTATTTGTCTAAAAGCAGGAGAATTTTCCTTATTTTTCCTTTTATTTAGAACAGTTGCACTGAAGGCTGCACTACAGTAATGCATAACCACTTGAGAGAAAATATTTTCTTCAGCAGAGTTCAGCAGAGAAATTAATTGTAAAAAGGTTTGGAATCGCTTGAGGTAGAGTAAATTTGTATTTTTAAATGAACTATCCCTTTAAGAAATCTGACTGTTATAATTTTACATTATTGTTGGATTTTTTTGCATACGAATCTTGCAAGATTTAATTTTTCTAAATGCAGGTGTATTTTCCTTATTTTTTTGCGTTTATTTACACCGGATGTTGCACTGAAAATTGCTCTACAGTAATGCCTAACCACTTGAGGGAGAGTAAATAGTGAGTACATTTTTTATTTTTAAATGAAATATCCCTTTTTTATATGAAACTTTCAATAATTAGATTTTTTAAAAGCAGGTGCATTTTCCTTATTTTTCCTTTTATTTACACCTGCATGAAAACTACAGTACAGTAATGCCTAACCACTTGAGGGAGAATAAATAGTGAGCACATTTTTGTTTTTGAGTGAACGATCCCTTTAAAAAAGATATAAAAGTATTATTCGACTATCATAAATCTACGTTTCTATTGCATTGTTTTTTTTAAATGCACTTAAATTGAAGATATTTTCAGAAAAGCCACTGGAACCACTGACTTCAATAGTATTTGTATTTCCTACTATGGAAGTCAATGGTTACAGGTTTTCAGCTTTCTTCTAAATATCTTCTTTTATGTTCAGCAGAGAAATTAAATGGTTTGGAACCACTTGAGGGAGAGTAAATAATGAGCAAATTTGTATTTTTGAGTGAACTATACAGTACCTTTAAAAAATGCAAAAAGTTGTACTGTCCTCCTATAATAGTTTTACTTTATTATTGCATTTTTTTTGCATATGAAACTTTCAAAAATTATTTTCTTTGTCTAAAAGCAGGTGCGGCGCCACGGTGGCCTAGTGGGTAGCACGATCGCCTCACAGCAAGAAGGTCGCTGGTTCGAGCCTCGGCTGGGTCAGTTGGCATTTCTGTGTGGAGTTTGCATGTTCTCCCTGTGGTCGCGTGGGTTTCCTCCGGGTGCTCCGGTTTCCCCCACAGTCCAAAGACATGCGGTACAGGTGAATTGGGTAAGCTAAATTGTCCATAGTGTATGAGTGTGAATGTGTGTGTGTGTGTGTGTGTGTATGGATGTTTCCCAGAGATGGGTTGCGGCTGGAAGGGCATTCGCTGTGTAAAAAATATGCTGGATAAGTTGGCGGTTGATTCCGCTGTGGCGACCCCGGATTAATAAAGGGACTAAGCCGACAAGAAAATGAATGAATGAAAGCAGGTGCATTTTCCTTATTTTTAGCATTTATTTACACCTGATGTTGCACTGAAAATTACAGTACAGTAATGCCTAACCACTTGAGGGAGAGTAAATAGTGAGCACATTTTTATTTTTGAGTGAACGATCCCTTTAAAAAAATATATAAAAGTATTATTCGACTATCATAATTCTACGTTTCTATTGCATTTTAAAAAAAAATGCACTTAAATTGAAGATATTTTCAGGAAAGCCACTGGAACCACTGACTTCAATAGTATCTGTATTTCCTACTATGCAAGTCAATGGTTACAGCTTTCTTCTAAATATCTTCTTTTATGTTCAGCAGAGAAATTAAATGTAAAAAGGTGTGGAATCACTTAAGGGAGAGTAAATATTGAGTAAATTCGTATTTTTGAGTGAACTATACCTTTAAAAAATGTATTTTATTATTGCAATGTTTTGCATATGAATCTGTCAAAAATTATTTTCTTTTTCTAAAAGCAGGTGCATTTTCCAAATTTTTAGCATTTGTTTACACCTGATGTTGACAATGACAGTACAGTAATGCCTAACCACTTGGGGTAGAGTAAATAGTGAGCACATTTTTATTTTTGAATGAACGATCCCTTTAAAACATTTTATAAAAGAAGTAATATTTGACGATTCTTATTCTACTTTTCTATTGCATTTTTTTAATGCACTTAAAAGGAAGATATTTTGAAGAAAACCACGGAAACCGTTGACTTCCATAGTATCTGTATTTCCTACTGTGGAAGTCAATGGTTACACATTTTCAGCTCTCTTTAAAATATCTTCTTTTAAGGTCAGCAGAAAAATTAAATGTGAAAAGGTTTGCAACCACTTGAGGGAGAGTAAATAGTGAGCAAATTTTATTTTTAAAAGAACTATCCCTTTAAGAAATGCAAAAGCTGTACTGTTTTCCTATAATAGTTTTACTTCATTATTGCTTTTTTTCTTTATATGAAACTTGCAATAATTGTTTGATTTTTCTAAAAGCAAGTGCATCTTCCTTATTTTTCCTTTTATTTACACCTGATGTTGCACTGCATGAAAAGTATAGTAAGGCCTAACCACTTGAGGGAGAGTAAATAGTGAGTAAATTTTTATTTTTGAGTGAACGATCCCTTTAAAAATTGAAAGAATGTACTATTCGACTATCATAATTCCATGTTTATATTGCATTTTTTAAATGCACTTAAATTGAAGGTATTTTGATATCTGTATGTCCTACTATAAAAGTCAATGGTTACAGGTTTTCAGTTTTCTTCAAAATATCTACTTTTAGGTTCAGCAGAAAAACGATGTAAATGTAAAAAGGTTTGGAGCCCCTTTAGGGGGAGTTAATTTTACATTATTATAATTTTACAATATTATTGCATACAAATTTTGCAAAAGCTTTTTTAATTTTTCTAAATGCATTTGCATCTTACTTTTACATTCATTTACACCTGCTTTTGCATTAGAAATTGTCCTGCAGTAATGCATAACCACTTGAGGTAGAGTAAACAGTGAGAATAATTTAATTTGAGTGAAGTATCTCTAAGAAATACAAAAAGTTATAATATTGGCCTATTATAATTTTACTTTTACATTGACTTTAAAAAAATGCATTTAACACAAAGGAATATATTTTTAAGAAACCTGTAACCATTGAGTTCAGTAGTATCTGTATTTCCTAATGTAGAAGTCAATGGTTTCAGGTTTTCAGCTTTCTTCTAATTATCTTCTTTTAAGTTCAGCAGAGAAATTTAATGTAAAAAGGTTTGGAAATACTTGATGGAGAGTAAATAATGAGTATTTTGTTGTTGTTGTTGAACTATCTCTTTAAGAAATGCATAAAGTTGTACTATTTGACTATTAGAATTTTACTTTATTATTGCAATTTTTTAAATGCACTTAAATTGAAAACAAAGGAAGATTTTTTTGAAGAAAGCCATGGAAACCATTGATTTCCAATGTATTTGTGTTTCCTTCTGTGGAAGTCAATGGTTGCAGGTTTTCAGCTTTCTTTTAAGCATCATCTTATAAGGTCAGCAGAGAAATGAAACGTAAAAAGGTTTGGAATCGCTTGAGGGTAGTATACAGTGTGTAATTTAAATTTTTGAGTGAACTACCCCTTTAGGAAATGCAATAAGTTGTACTATTCGACTATTAGAATTATACTTTTCTGTTGCATCAAAAATATACACTTACATTTTTCATTCATTCATTCATTTTCTTTTCGGCTTAGTCCCTTTATTAATCCGGGGTCGCCACAGCGGATTGAACCGCCAACTTATCCAGCATTTGTTTTACGCAGCGGATGCCCTTCCAGCCACAACCCATCTCTGGGAAACACATTCATACATTCTCATTCACACACATACACTATGGACAATTTAGCTTACCCAATTCACCTGTACCGCATGTCTTTGGACTGTAGGGGGAAACCGGAGCACCCGGAGGAAACCCACGCAACCAGAGGGCGAACATGCAAACTCCACACAGAAATGCCAACTGGCCTAGCCGGGGATTGAACCAGCGACCTTCTTGCTGTGAGGCGAACGTGCTACTCACTACGCCACCGTGGCGCCCACTTACATTTTTAAGTGCAATGAAATTTGCTCTACATTAATGCATGATCCTAAACAAATTATTTTATTTTTTTATATGAAACTTTTAATAATTGTTTTATTTTTCTAAAAGCAGGTGCATTTTCCTTAATTTTCCTTTTTATTTACACCTGATGTTGCACTGCATGAAAATTACAGTACATAATGCCTAACCACTTGAGGGTGAGTAAATAGTCAGTACATTTTTATTTTTGAGGGAAATATCCCTTTAAGAATGAAAAGAATGTATTATTCGACTATCATAATTCTAATTTTCTATTGCATTTTTTTAATTTTCTTTAAAATACTTTTAGGTTCAGCAGAAACATTATGTAAATGTAAAAAGGTTTGGAGCCTCTTTAGTGGGAGTAAATTTTACATTATTATAATTTTACATTATTACTGCATACAAATTTTGCTAGTTATTTAATTTTTCTAAATGCATTTGCATTTTCTTAATTTTACATTCATTTACACCTGCGTTTGCATTAGAAATTGTCCTGCAGTAATGCATAACCACTTGAGGGAGAGTAAACAGTGAGAATAATTTAATTTGAGTGAAGTATCTCTTTAATAAATACAAAAAGTTATAATATTGGCCTATTATAATTTTACTTTTACATTGACTATAAAAAACATGTAACCATTGACTTCAATAGTATCTGTATTTCCTTCCGTAGAAGTCAATGGTTACAGGATTTCAGCTTTCTTCTAAATATCTTCTTGTTCAGCAGAGAAATTTAATGTAAAAAGGTTTGGAAATAACTTGAGGGAGAGTAAATAATGAGTATTTCTTTGTTGTTGAACTATCCCTTTAGGAAATGTTGTACTATTCGACTATTAGAATTTTACTTTATTATTGCAATTTTTTATATGCACTTAAATTGAAAACAAAGGAAGATTTTTTTGAAGAAACCATTGACTTCCAAAGTATTTGTTTTTCCTACTGTGGAAGTCAATGGTTGCAGGTTTTCAGCTTTCTTTTAAGCATCATCTTATAAGGTCAGCAGAGAAATGAAACGTAAAAAGGTTTGGAATCGCTTGAGGTTAGTAAATAGTGAGTAATTTAAATTTTTGAGTGAACTACCCCTTTAAGAAACGCAATAAGTTGTACTATTCGACTATTAGAATTATACTTTTCTGTTGCATCAAAAATATACACTTACCTTTTGTTACTAAACAATAATTTTATCAGCAAAATAATGACTAAAGAGCTTGCAAAGGTGCATCAAGTTAATAAATATTTAGTTTGTTTTTTTACCTGAACTGCATCCAGAGAACTTTGCGGATCTTCAAAATGTCTTTGCATATATAAATATAGCTGTCTTTTTCACACCAATGAGGCCAAATGATGTTTTTGCAGCAATATATACAAGAGTGGACTGTTTGACCCTCCCACTCAATGACATTAGCAACAAAGTAGCCTTTCTTTCAGCATTTCTCACTGGCCTCATAATGTGCTCATAACTGCAGCCAAGAAACAGTCTGGATAACATTCCACGCTCAGAAACAAAGATATTTTGTAACGTTGCTGAGAGGTTACTATCAGTCTATGTTATAACAGGACATTGTTTCACACAAGATACATTATTACATATCATTACAAAGCCTTTCTGAACACTAGAGGGCAGCATTTCTGTGCCATATTTACTGCATTCGTCAATGCACATACACTGTAAATAATGCGGAGTTGACAACATGAACAAATTAAGTTAACGTTTTAACAAGTTTAAGTGGATTAAGCATAAAACAATTCAGTTGACTCAAAAGAAACTCAAGAATCGTGTTGATTCAGCTCATCTGAAAAAAGCAAACGTCATTTTTTGAGTGTATGGTGACTTTCGAGATAGAAAGATAAACATTTGTTAATGCATGTTGTAACCGCAAGCATGTTTTACCACAAACTGTAAACAAATGTTGGATAATACTTATTAATAATAGTAATCATTATGTAACTTTATCAATTAAATATGTATTACATAATAAATTTAGGGAGAAAGGTTTACTGTAAATGAATAGTGAACCTTTTGACTCTCTCTCTCTCTCTCTCTCTCTCTCTCTCTCTCTCTGTGTTTAGCTTTACGCTCTTCTGATCTTGAATTCCTCACCCTCTTACTGGACAGAAATAGCACTGTCACAATCTCATGCCAGAAACGACCAGCCGCTGGATGCTATAATATACTCACAGATTTCTCTTAAAGTTGATTTGTAAGACTCTGTATTTGACTGATTTTGGATGAAATCCAGACTGAACAGGGGTTAGCTTAAAGGGATAGTTCACCCTAAAATGTTGATTTAGGCCCAATCCCAATTCTACCCCTTAGGCCATCCCCTTCCCCTACTCCTTGTTTTGCGTGCACACGTGAAGGGGTAGGGGTGTCCCAATTCTCTTTAGCTTTAAGGCGTAGGGCTAAGGGGAAGGGCTAAATACCCCTCGATACGGAGATTTTCCAGGACCACCCACTCGAAACCAAGGGGTAAGAAAACAAAGGGGTAATAAAAGTCAAGGGGTTGCACACTCTGCGGACCCGGTGCTGGTCCTGTGACGTCATCAACTTACCTTTAATTTTTAAAGGTCCGTGGTTGCGCAAGACCCCTATAAGTGGTTCCGTTTGAAAGCGTAGAAGTTATATTTTATGCACATATGCATCACTAAGGTTTTTATTTTACTGTACAAAAGTTATTAACATTTAATTACACAACAAAATACTGGATATCTGAGCTGTCATTTTCATATTTTTATATGCTTCATATATGACACACATGTACAAGTCATAGCTCAAATAAAAGCTCTTGCCTGTCCATGTACGATTCTAGCGTTCCTTTACTGAATTATATTCACATATCAAACAGTTATCGAATGAATCACCACGTTTTTTTATGCTGCAGAAAAAGAAGACAGCCTCAAAATAAGCTTTTTTTCTAGGAGCTGAGGAAGTTTTGGAGAAGCTGACTTTGACTTCTTTCATATAATGTTATGATACAAATGGGAAGGAGAAATGAGAAATATCATGTAAGAACAATGCAGAAGCAAATATGTCATATTTGATATGATCAAAAAGTTATTTTCCCAATATTCAGTTGAATTACAATAACCTTTGCATACTCTATGGTAGAGACAAAATTATTTTTCCTAGTGTTTGCTGCTCTCTGCTGGTTTCAAGCAGAACTGTCTGGAGTTGTCTTATTCTCTTATGGGATTATCTACACATTTTCAAAAAACCATTTTAGAACAAAAAATAAAAAAGCGCCCAATGTTGAAGTGGTTCATCATAAAACAGAAAATATAACAAATATTATTTATTACTTTCAGCAGTTTCTTGTAAATTCAAATGGTTTTCTGTCCAATAACACTGGAATTTGTCATTTATACCACTGCATTTGGATATGGGAGACTTTCAAAGTTTGGTAGGTGGAAATTACATAAAAAAAGGTATAGCACCTCTCATCAGTTGGAATACAATAACTTTTGCATAGATTATGATAGAGGCATTTTTCATTTTTCTTATGATTACTGACATGTGCAGGAACCACCAAAATTAATTACAGAAACCGAGACCACACAGAACCTAAAATGTACTCTTTTAAATTTGAGTTTATAAAGAAAAATACAGAAAGCGCCTCTTTTTTAAGTGTTTATGATAACACAGACAACATATACAATTATTTTAATCACTTTCAACAGTGTTTTATGAAAATTTAAAGGGTTTTCTTTAAAATGATACCACATTTTTGCATTTACTCCTCTGTATGTGGATTTAGGAAGCTTTTTAAATTGGGTAGACAAAATCCAGCCGGAAATCCCAAAATAGCACCAGAGTGTAAGAGGTTAAGGAGATGCACAAATTAGTATTTTTTGTCAGTATTTCGAATTTTTACAACAAACAGCCGCATTCATGATTTACCGTCATGCTTTAAAAAAAAAACTCTAAAATAAAAGCCTCTAAATTTCGCTATCTAGAATCCCTAATAATAACTCCTGTACAGCCGTCCCACAACATTCTGTCACTCAATGACACTGGAATACCCTGTCAGAAGAGTCTAGTGGCTGGGAATGAGCTTTTACAGTGTCTGCTATAATGTTAATGTTGTTTTTGTGTGTTAACATAGATGAATATGGCCACTGTGTAAACACACAGTACAGTTACGATCTTACAGCCACATTATATCATTATGATAACATAATATACGCCTTCAGTAATTTCCTGCAGATAAATACAAAAAAATAACGCAACTGGAATAACTCCAGCAGTCGTGATCGTCTGATCTCATATGAAGCAAGAGATCGTGATGACATATAATGACGTGTGCAGGTGCTGTAGTGCTGTCCCATTTCTTAGGAGTAAATTTAGAAGCCCTTTGCCTACACACTCCGTTTCAAGGGCCAAGGGGAAAGGGGTACAAAAATACAATTGGGCCGTCGGCGCCAGTGGTGTAGTAGTTAGTGCGTCGACACATGCACTCCGGTGCTCACGGCGACGCGAGTTCGATTCCGCCTCGCGGTCCTATGCCGATCTTACCCTTCTCTCTGCTTCCCATGCTTTCCTGTCAATTCTCTCTACTGTCCTGTCTAATTAAAGTGAAAACCCTTAAAAAATAATTATTTAAAACCACTTAGTGGTTTTAAAGCTTCATAAGTGTCTTTTTTTTAGTTCAACTCAAAAAGAAATTTTAAAGAAAGCTGAAAACCTGTAACCATTGACTTCCATACTAGGAAAAACAAAGGCTATGGAAGTCAATGGCTAAGTTTATTGGATTAAAAGTTTATCCTACTTAGTTGTGCACATGTTTTTATTCGCATTTTCAAAATGAATTGCATCTTGATGTTTCCATTAAGCATTTTCATGCACATATACAAAATTTGCATAAAAATAGGTGAATGGGAATAAAGGCTACAGGTTTACAACATTTTTCAAAATATCTTCTTTTGTGTTCAATGGAAGAAAGAAGGTTAAATAGGTTTTGATCAAGTAAAGGGTGAGTAAACTTTCAATTTTGGATGAACTATCCCGTATTATACTTAATGCTTCGATAATTAAGCAGTTTTGATAAAAACAATTTGATATTAATGACTTTGAAAACCACATTACTGGTGCACTTTATAACTATTCTATGGCACTGACAAGTTATGTTTCCTTAAGTTATTTTATTTAGACTCATATATTTTTTAAGGCTCATATATTTTGCATTTTAGTCTAGGATAGCCTTAAGCCTTGTCTCCAAAACCAGGGGATAAAGTTTATTCATTATACTATTATGCTAATAATAATTCATTCATTCATTTTCTTTTCGGCTTAGTCCCTTTATTAATCTGGGTTCGCCACAGCAGAATGAACCACCAACTTATCCAGCATTTGTTTTACGCAGCGGATGCCCTTCCTGCTGCAACCCATCACTGGGAAACATCCATACACACTCATTCACACACATAAACAATGGACAATTTATTTTACCCAATTCCCCCCTGGCTCATGTCTTTTGGACTGTGGGGGAAACCGGAGCACCCGGAGGAAACCCAAACCAACACAGGGAGAACATGCAAACTCCACACAGAAATGCCAACTGACCCAGCCGAGGCTCGAAACCAGCGACCTTCTTGCTGTGAGGCGAACGTGCTACTCACTACGCCACCGTGATGCCACCAGGTTTCTTAAGCAAGGATGCTGATTCTGAATTATACACTACACTGCCATTGCATATTAGCATTGTGCAATATACTATTTTCAATCATTGTTGACTTGCTCTCAAATATACCCACTCTACACTAAAAAAATATATAAATATTACCCATTCCTGCTAATAATAATAATAATAATAATAATAATAATAATAGGCTTAAGTATAGGGCAGGTTTCACTTATAGACATATTTCCCCCCCAAAGATGATATCTGATGTTCAAAGGCTAAGGGATGCACAGGAATCCCCCCAAAATGCTGCATACGCAGATCCTGAAGCGCACTGCAGATGAAACCGAGCCTCGTGTCTTTTTCACCACGGTAGGCTACAGTAACTCTATGCCTACGTCATCTGTGACAACTGACCATCTCACACGTCGTCTGTGGACATTACATCACAGCTGGTTATCCCGAGTGAAGTCTTGCGTGGTGTTTGCTTCGCGTTTGCGTGGCGTTTGCGTCGCGTCGGTAAGAACAGCTGATCCTGACGCTTTTTCCGCGAGACCCCGACAGAAACGCGGACCACCGTCAGCTGAGCTCCACACGCCTGCAGATTAAGGTAAAATGCTGTTTTTTATTTACATTTGAACAGTTTTAACATGTTTATCACGCAAATTGAAGCGTTTTAGGATGCGTATTGCAGCGTTTATAGGATCATTTCATATGCTAGTACTTATAATTTACATTCTTAACTACCATCACAAAACTTTCTCGGTTGTATAAAATAAACATATTATATGTAAGGATTAAAAATGTGAGGAGTTGATTTTGAGTGTTGATTATGTATGATTATAATACACTGTAAAAAAGTGCTGGGTTGTTTTAACATAACGGGTCAAATATCCAACCCAACGTGTTCTTAATCTTTTTTTATTATATTAATTTAATTCAGATTTGGCCTACACGTTTTTTTTTTAAACACACAAACATACTAACTGTTGGCTTTGGTCATATTTTACTTAATAATGGGTTAAAAAAAACAACCTTGCATTTATTTTGGTGTGTACTGATATCAAACTGTAAGTGGATTTAGTTTATTTTGGGCTTGATTTGATTCTAATTTGCGGTATTTGTGTTTGGGTGGGGCTTTGCTTTCGTTCTCAATGTCTTTTTCAGTCCTTGGATGTATTCCTGACTCAGACAGAGAGAGACATGACTATTTTTGGACTCTACTGATAGAACAAGCACTCTAACAATACCAAAAACTGCATGTGTGTTTATTAGTATTTGTTTTAAATTCAGGAGTACAGGTTTGTAGTGCAAATTCAATAATGCTGACAGGGCATTGTGCAGTAACTGCTGGCATTCTCTAGATGTTTAGTGCACAATTTTGTCATTATTACAGAGAAAGATGTTTCCGTTGGTTCACTGCATGGTTTTTCCATAAACAAAGCCCCTGTCTGTCTGTTTTCTATTTGCCAGACTGTAGTGAAAGAGTGTAGTTCACCGGGGAGCAAGGCTACCTCAATGAGGAAAATGTGACTCCTTTAAGCTTTTTATTCTGTAGTGAGTGGAAATGTCATAATTTAGGATAAATGTAGGTTTAGACTGTTATTATATGATTAAATTGTAAAAAAAAAAATGTATATAGCGTCAGCAGCGATGCATTTGAACTAATTTACACTGCAAACAGAAGGTAATGTATGAAGTATTTTAGCTTATACAATGTAAAAACTAATCAGTTGAATTAAAAATATTGAGTAAACCCCTCACTTTTAAAGCAATTAGTTGATTTTACTTTAAAGAAAGTAAATCCATTGCTTTTAAAGTGATTAGTTGATTTTACTTTTAAAAATGTGAGTAAACCCATCACTTTTAATGTGATTAGCTGACTTTATTTTTAAAAATGTGAGTGAACACATCACTTTTAAAGCGATTAGCTGACTTTAAAAAATGTGAGTAAACCCATCACTTAAAAGTAATTAGTTGACATTACTTTAAAGAAAGTAAGTAAATCCATCACTTTTAAAGTGTTTAGTTGATTTTACTTTAAAAAAATGTGAGTGAACACATCACTTTTAAAGCGATTAGCTGACTTAACAAAATGTAAGTAAATTCATCACTTTAAAAGTGATTAGTTGATTTTACTTTAAAAAAATGTGAGTAAATTCATCACTTTTAAAGCGATTAGTTGATTTAACTTAAAAAATTTAGTAAATCCATCACTTTTAAAGCGATTAGCTGACTTAACAAAATGTAAGTAAATCCATCACTTTTAAAGTGATTAGTTGATTTAAAAAAAATGTGAGTAAACCCAGCACTTTAAAGTAATTAGATGACATTACTTTAAAGAAAGTAAGTAAATCCATCACTTTTAAAGTGTTTAGTTGATTTTACTTAAAATGAAATGTGACTAAATCCATCACTTTAAAGTGGTTAGTTGATTTTACTTAAAAAATTGAAGTAAATCTATCACTTTTAAAGCGATTAGGTGATTTTACTTAAAAATGTGTGTAAACACATAACTTTTAAGTAACTAGATGACATTACTTTAAAGAAAGTAAGTAAATCCATCACTTTTAAAGTGATTAGTTGATTTTACTTAAACATTTTTTTGAGTGAATCCATCACTTTTAAGTGATTAGTTGATTTTACTTTAAAAATTTAAGTAAATCTATCACTTTTAAAGCAATTAGCTGGCTTTAATAAAAAAAAAATGTTAGTAAATCCATCCCTTTTAGAGGGATTAGTTGATTTTACTTAAATAAATGTGAGTAAATCCATCACATTAAAAGAAATTAGCTGACTTAACTTAAAAAATTTAAGTAAATCCATCCCTTTTAAAGTGATTGGTTGATTTTACTTTAAAAGTGATGGGTTTACTCACATTTTTTAAGTAATTAGTTGATTTTACTTTAAAGAAAGTAAACCCATCACTTTTAAAGCGATTGACTTTACTTAAATGAGTAAGCAAGTAAACTATAATGTGCATAATTATAAAAGTTAAGTCGACTTAACAGTTACAAATTACAGTGTATTTTAAGTAAATCTAACTTGTCGCTTTTAAGGTGATTATACTCACACTTTAAGTAAAGTAACTAACGTTTTTTTTTACAGTGTAATAGACCACATGCGATCTAGACAGAAATTAAAATGAAAATCTACAAAAATGTGTCTTTAAGCGTTTAATATAGTGAGTAGAAATGTCTTAAATTAGGCTAAATATAGGTTTAGACTCTTATTGTATGACTAAATAGTACAAATTCATAGTTTTAGCAGAAATGCATTTGATGATTTGAAATGCGTTTACTCTGCAAATAGAAGAGAATGCAAGGAACAGAGGCAGTATTTTAGCTTATACAATGTGAAAAGTGATTAGTTGGCTTAGTAAACCCATCACTTTTAAAGTGATTAGTTGACTTTACTTTTAAAAAAGTGGGTAAACCCCATTGCTTTTAAAGCAATTATAGCTGACTTAGAAAGGTATTTAAACCCATCACTTTTAAAGCAATTAGTTGACTGTACAGTACATTAAAAAAGTGAGTAA
>CAIGQQ010028292.1:128234-142115 GCA_903798035.1 Danio albolineatus
ATCGATAAAAACATTGAGCAAGCAATCGATAAAAACATTGAGCAAGCACTAAGAAAATTCTTACATCAATTACTTTTATTTTATAATATTTTCTTTTGTGTTCAGCATAATAAACACAATCATAAAGGTTTATAACCACTTGAGAGTGTGTAAATAATAAGTAAATGTTCATTTCTGTGACTTCAGTGTTTATTTGTGCATCTAAAGCTCCACATTTATAATCCTCTTAGTCGCTGATATTATCCTCAGCAGCTCAAAACTCTAATGACGTACGGCTGCTTCTCACTTAGGGCTGTTTATGCTAATGAGGGAGAGATGTCCACTAATGGGCGGGGCTTTCCCACTCTAATGACACGTACAAAGGGAGAATGTCAATCAAAGTGTTTCTGCAGACTGGTTTTATCAAGTGTGGTTATAATAGATAGAAATAGTTAATGTTTACTATTAGAGGCTGCTTATATTCACACACTGCTGACACACAACTGTGTTTAAACCCCTCATAAAAGTGATTTTTGCATGATAGGTCCCCTCTAACATAAGTTATTCATGCAAAGCATCATGTGGTAAAACTGTCATATAAATTGGTATCACGTAATAAACTGTAATAAATGTGTAATATTAGGCGCTGGCGGACGCTTGTAATGCAGACTCGGATGATCTGGAGGACAAGTTCATGAGTATTTTGTGCACGAGGAGTTTCCCTCATCTGAGGAGAGGTACACACACAGATCACACACACACACACACACATGCTAATACATGTTTAATTACCGATCAATCCAGCTAATGTTCTCTGATTCCCCTGCAGTCTTCCAGGAGTTTGTGAGGTGCAGCAACAAAGACATCGAACAGATCATAAAGAAGGAGATGTCGGGAGACGTGAAAAACGCCATGTTTGCTATCGGTAAGAGCGTGGATGGCACTAAGAAGATGCTGATTTTATTTAACACCAGTTACTTAATTATTTTAGTTTAGTTTCACGAGTTCACACTCAGCTGATGATTGATTATGAGGCTTGATTGGCATGCAGTCCTGGGAGAGAGCCCTGAGTTCATAAGATCCTCGAGCCCGGGGCTCCCTCCCGTTTGCAGTGCAAGAGGGGAGTTTGAGCTCAGGTAGATCTGGAGAACTCCCCTGCTGTAGTAGCTAATGAACAGATAGTGATCGCTATGAAAAGAGAACTACTTACTAGGAGCATGTATATGGTGCCGATTTGGATTAGTCAATTAACTTAAGTTGCATGTTTTTGGACGGTGGGAGGAAACTGGGGAACCCGGGGTAAACCCACATGAGCACGGGGAGAACGTGTAATCTCCACACAGAAATGTCAGTTGGCTTGGTAAGGACTAGAACGAGTGACGTTCTTGCAGTGAGGCAATAGTGCTAACCACTGGGCCACCGTGCCACCCATCTAGGAAAGGAAGAGGAGTAGGGGTGGAAGGGGGGATTCTTCAAAACGAAGATGGCTGTGATATGGAGCTAATAGGGTGTTTATAGTGGCTGAGGAATCGTCTGATTGGTGAATCATAAATTGAATAATGCGGAACCAGCTGCAAGCAATCATCAGCACGTGATCCTCTCGAAATTAGCTTATGAATAAACTTCACTTAGTTTATTTTTATTTATGCTATATATTTATTTTATTTATTATTATATTTTTGTTATTATATTTGTTGCTATATATTTTATTTTAATTACGTTTTTTCTCAAGAGACATGAAAAACATTTTTTTTAACTTTTATAATTTTACATATTTCAAAATGTTATTATATTTATTTTATTCTTATTTTATTATTATTATTCTTATTCTTCTTCTTCTTATTATTATTATTATTATTTTATAGGACTAAGAAAATACTTTATGGTGTTATTTTAGCACCAGTTGCTTTTATATTATTTTATTTTGCTTTATTTTTATTTATTTTTTCTACTTTTTTTTCATTTTTTAATATTTAAAAAAAAAATTACTATAATTTTTATTTAGTTTTTATTTTATTATTATTGTCCAACGATGAGGTAGTTGATTTATATTTTATATTAAATTATACTGTTAAATTGTCTATGTCATTATTATTTTATTTAAATACCCATTGTGTTATGTTTAATGAAAATCTATTTTTATTAAATTAATGTGTATTTCATGTAATTAATTCCCAGTAATGGGAAAACAAGTTATTTTATTTTTCCCGCTTACCAAGGAAATATTTAGTGTTTTCTTTAGGTTTATCTTCATTTACAAAAACTCATAATTAATATAAAATTAATTAAATCTGTTTTAAAAAAACACTTTTACAAATATATGCATTGAATATTTAAAATTGATTTTTTTTTGTAGTAAAATAACAATTGTGCCAAAAATGCTAACTTTTATAGTGTTTAATAAGATTTTAATTAGCGTTTTTAATACATATTTTCCATTCGTATTTTAATTTTAGTCCGTAGTAGCTATGTGGCATAGTTTAGCTTTATTTTAGTTCAAGCACTTTTGATACTGTTCTTTAACTTATGATTCATTACAGTTCAAGTTTTAAATCTAATATTAGCATTTGAAGGCGATGCAGTGGGTAGCGCAATCGCCTCACAGTAAGAAGGTCGCTGGTTCGAGCCTCGGGTCAGTTGGCATGTCTGTGTGGAGTTTGCATGTTCTCCGTGTTGGTCCTAAATTGTCCGTGGTGTATGTGTGTGAATGAGTGTGTATAGATGTTTCTCAGTGATGGGTTGCAGCTGGAAGGGCATCCGCTGCGTAAAACATATGCTGGATAAGTTGGCGGTTCATTCCGCTGTGGGATTAATAAAGGGACTAAGCCCGAAAAGAGAATGAAAGAATGAATTAACATTTGATTGATCTATTCATTTTAATACAGCAGTTGAAGTTTTAGTTAACAATAACATAGCAAAACTGCAGCCATTGTAGTTATGGATATGTAAATAAGTCAACATAAAGTCTTGAATAATCAGTTATTTAAGTTGTCAAGCAAAAATCATGACCGACATTAGAAAATGACCAGAAATGATCAGTATGTCAAATTTAGATTGCATGCTTTACACCTGACGAAAAAGGTTTGTGTGATTCCAGTAAAAATAGCAATAATTGTGTATATTTTCCAGTGCGGAGTGTGAAGAATCAGCCTTCTTACTTTGCAGACCGACTGTACAAAGCCATGAAGGTAAAATGCATTTATTAATACACTTTGTCATGCAATAATGTCTGAGCAGGAGGACAACGGAGATCTGTTTCTTTTTTTATTATTTTAAATAGTACAGAAATTATTTGAAATGTAAAATCATTTATTAAAAAAAAAAAGTATATATATACATAGATAGACAGACACAGCACTTGTTGATGCCAGAGGTCAGAGGAGAATGGCCAGACTGGTTCCAGCTGATAGAAAGGCAACAGTAACTCAAATAACCACTCGATACAACCGAGGTCTGCAGAAGAGCATCTCTGAACACACAACACGGCCAACCTTGAGGCAGATGGGCTACAGCAGCAGAAGACCACACCGGGTGCCGCTCCTGTCAGCTAAGAACAGGAAACTGAGGCTACAATTCACACAGGCTCACCAACACTGGACAATAGAAGATTGGAGAAACGTTGCCTGGTCTGATGAGTCTCCATTTCTGCTGCCACATTCGGATGGTCGGGTCAGAATTTGGTGTCAACAACATGAAAGCATGAATCCATCCTGCTTGTATCCACAGTTCAGGCTGGTGGTGGTGAAGTAATGGTGTGGGGGATATTTTCTTGCCACACTTTGGGCCCATTAGTACCAATTGAGCATCGTGTCAACGCCACAGCTTACCTGAGTATTGTTGCTGACCATGTACATCTCTTTATGATCACTGTGTACCCATCCTCTGATGGCTACTTCCAGCAGGATAATGCACCATGTCATAAAGTGTGAATCATCTCCGACTGGTTTCTTGAACATGGCAATGAGTTCACTGTACTCAAATGGCCTCCCCAGTCACTAGATCTCAATCCAAAAGAGCATCTTTGGGGTGTGGTGGAACGGGAGATTCGCATCATGGATGTGCAGCCGAGAAATTTGCAGCAACTGCGTGATGCTATCATGTCAATATGGAGCAAAATCTCTGAGGAATATTTCAGTACCTTGTTGAATCTCTGCCCCGAAGGATTAAGGCAGCTCTGAAGGAAATAGTGGGTCCAACCCGGTACTAGTAAGGTGTACCTAATAAAGTGGCCGGTGTGTGTATAATCATGCGTTCTTGATTGTTGCTGGTTTTAATTAATATTACAAAAGTAGCAGGATATTTGTGTTAGAAAATAGAAACAAATGTTGTTGAAAATGTTAGGGAGTTTTTTGAGCAGTAGTCTTAGTCTTTAATTCTCATTTTCTAAAACAACCAGGTAAGAGAATTTTGCTGATTTTTCCATGCAGGGCCTGGGAACAGACGACCGTGCATTAATCCGCATCATGGTGTCCCGCTGCGAGATTGACCTCTTCAACATCCGCAAAGAGTTCAAGGAAACTCACGATGCCTCACTGCACGACTTCATCCAGGTAGAGGCGCTGGTTGTAAGTTGTGTGCTCCTCCGTCTCTCGTTCTGCATGCTTTGTTTCTGCATGCCAGCTTACAGCGCTGAAAGAAAAGACTCTTTGGTGGAGTAAAATCTAATACATTTACTCCCGTCATTTTTCAATTGCAATATGAAGTGTCAAGGATAATTTTTTAGGAATTTCTAGTTTTTATTTACACATTTACTTGATTAGCTGACATATTTAATTTAGGCCCAATCCCAATTCTTTTTTTGTACCCCTACCCCTTGGCCCTTCCCCTTCCCCTTGGCCCTTACAACCGAGGGTTAAGGGGAAGGGCTTCAAAACTTCCCCCTAAGAATTGGGACAGCACTTCAACACCTGCACACGTCATCATATGTCATCGCGAACTCTTGCTTCATATGAGATCAGACGATCACGACTGCTGGAGTTACTCCAGTTGTGTTATTGTTTGGTGTTTATCTTCAGGAAATCACTGAAGGCGTATATTATGTTATCATAACGATCTAATGTGGCAATAAGATCAGAACTATACTGTGTATTTACACAGTGGCCATACTCATCTATGTAAACACACGAAAACAACATTAACATGATAGCAGACACTGTAAAAAGCTCATTCCCAGCCACTAGACATTACTGACAGGGTATTCCAGTGTCATCGTGTGTCAGAATGTTGTGGGACTGCTGTACATGAGTTATGATTATGGATTATAGATCACCAAATTTAGCGGGTTTTTTTGCGTTTTTTTTTTTAAAGCATGATGGTAAAACACGAACGCGGTTATGAATATATTAAAACGTGTTTGTTTGTCGTAAAAATTCGTAATAATGACAAAAAATTCTAATTTGTGTATCTCCTTACTTCCGGGTTCAGCTATCCTGCCGTTGTGGTGGGTGCATTCTGGGAAATTTTCTTACCCCTCCGTTTTAAGTGTGGTCCTGAAAAATCTTCGTTCGAAGGGGTGTATACCCCTTGCCCTTAGCCCTACGCCTTCAAGCTAAAGAGAATTGGGACACCACTACCCCTTGACGTGAACGCGCAAAACGAGGGGTAAGGGGAAGGGGAAGGGCTAAGGGGTAAAATTGGGATTGGGCCTTAGTTTGTTAAGCGCAAAGATTTGTTTCAAAACTATTTCTAAATTCAGTTCTAAAGTAAAGAGGCCGAATGGAGGAGGCTCATTCTTTATCCTCGCGCTGCAGATGCTCTGCTTAACTGTTTTCTCGCTACTGAAGCGTTCAGTTTTTCCACTTACAGTCCGCCATGTAAATAGCAAATGCACCATAGCTTGACGCAACTGGCTCTTAAAGGGAACGGGAGATGAGACATTGATTGGTTTAACGCCTGTCATAATCAAAACACACCCAGAACTCATTCAGAGAATAAGCACAACCCTGTTAGACATATTCACCGAGATGTATTGGATATTTCTGTTCTTAAAATTGCTAAAATGGATTCAGACAGGGGGCACCACGGTGGCGTAGTGAGTAGCATGTTCGCCTCACAGCAAGAAGGTCGCTGGTTCGAGCCTCGGCTGGGTTAGTTGGCATTTCTGTGTGGAGTTTGCATGTTCTCCCCGTGGTTGTGTGGGTTTCCTCCGGGTGCTCCGGTTTCCCCCACAAGTCCAAAGACATGCGGTATAGGTGAATTGGGTAAGCTAAATTGTCCATAGTGTATAAGTGTTAATGAGTGTGTAGCAGCTGAAAAGACATCCACTGCGTAAACATATGCTGGATAAAGTTGGCGGTTCATTCCGCTGTGGCGACCCCAGATTAATAAAGGGACTAAGCCGAAAAGAAAATGACTGAATGAATAAAGTAAAATTACACATTTTCAAAGCTATGTTCCTTCTGCTAAAACAATTACTTGAAAAATTTAAGTAAATCTAGACTCAAAATTAAAGATAATCAATGACATTTTACTTACTGTACAACCCCAAACCCCTCAGAAAAAGTTGGTGCAGTATGGAAACCGCAAATAAAAGAGAAAGTAGTGATTTAAAAATTTTCTTTAACTTGTATTTCATTGCAGACAACACAACAAACATGATTTAAAATGTGCTGCAAGCTCCAACAATTGGAATACATGAAGAAAATCACAAGGGACACATTAAATAAAGTTGGAACAGTAAAGCATTTATCATTATGTATTGCTGCCATTCCTTTTCACAACACTTAAAAGACATTCAGGGACTGAAGAAACCAAGTGATGAAGTGTAATTTTGTCCCATCCTTCCTGCAAACAAGTCGTAAAGTAGACAACAGTACAGGGTCTTTGTTGTTGCATTTTGCGCTTCAAAATGCACCACACATTCTCTATCGGAGACAGGTCGGGACTGCAGGCAGGCCAGTCAAGTGCCTGTATTCTCATCCGCGTCCCTGAAAAAGAAAGCAGCATATTGTGTGGATTCAGACCATAGACTGTAAAAAATATGGACGTAGTATCCGTGACGTCACCCATAGGTTTCTGATGAACCCAAAAGAAGCTACTAGTAGGCGTGGCCAACCGTCGCCATTTTGTTCGCGCGTCATCGCACCAACCGAGGCTTACGGAGCTACGGGACGCATGATGGCATTTAGCTAAGAGCTTTCTTATGGGAGAAACACATAATATTTCATTACCTGCGACTCGTTTGTGTTCTGACCACATGTGCTTGGTTGAACACTATATCAATAAAGTGTTTAGTCTGTTGAAAACACTGTTGTAATACATCAAGCCACTTAACATCGTTCTTAAGATGTTTTTCAACAGGAAGAAAGTGCGGATTACATCCAAATACTTCAGATATAGTCTGTGTTAGTAAATGCAGGACTATTTAGGAAATCCAGGCAGAACACTGTATGACAACGCTTCAGATGACGATTTTATAGACTACAGCTGATCAATCTGTCAGATTCTGGAGTGCATTAGAGTTCTGAAGAACATTATAAATCATCAATTATCCTAAATAAAGCAATTACATTTATAGATATGGTATAAGTATATAATTTCACTCACCTGGGAAACGGAGGCCACGTGAATGGTTTATGAGCACAATTAAGTGCACACAGCATGCCAAATCATCTGATAATTGCAGGAAATAATTCCAAAAGGCAACAGACTGTGTAAAGCCACATAAAACAACAAAAAAATACGATGAATAAGCCGAGATCAGCAGCTAATCAGCCGGAATCAGCCGGAATCAGCTGAGGTGACGTGAAGGCGACCAGCGAGACCTAGCTGTCACTCAAGTGGCCACGCCCTTAATTATGCAAACTTAATTTAGCTTAATATAAAGGAAACGGATGAGTTATAAAAAAATTCACCCCCTCACAGTTGTCATGAAGGGTAATATAAGCTATGTGAACCAAAATGGTTCTTTGTACCAGGCTGTAAACACCTTTTTTTCTGCTGTAAAGTTGGCCATTTCACCAGTGGGCTCATTAGAGATTTGCTCTATTATGGAGCCAGGACAGCCAGGACTAGCGGAATTTTCGATGAATTGCAAGTTTTACTTACTTCCGTATTGGCTTCCCGAGGGAGAGCGGGAGGTTGCCGCTTGATTCAGACAGGCCCTTAATGTGTTTGCCCCATGCACTTTAGACTTACACCTAGATCAGTAAAATAGAGCCCTTAGTCTGCAATGAAATACATCCAAAGTAAATTTGGAAATCACTACTTTATTTTTTATTTGCGTTTTCCATACTGTCTCAACTTTTTCTGATTTGGTATTGTAATTAATTTAGACGTGTTAGGTCAAACATGAAGTCAGTTTTACATGATATTGACAAGTTAACTCTACTTGATATCAGATAATATAAAGTAAATCTTAAGAGTTTTTGTTTTTTTCAGTAGGCCCAGTTGTGTATATATTGTGTTTTGTCGTAATGTAGGCGTCCACATCCTCTTTTGGTTAATTGGGGGGGAACAGAGTGTTTGCGGTGAACTCGCTCGGCTCAGCTGTTTAGGAATTTCCCTTGCATGCTTTACTTCCTCTGCGAGCGCTCGTTCTGATTGGTGGAGCGGCTGCAGACAGGAAGTGCTCAGTAACAGGTCTATACTGGCTCTGCAGGCAAAACTCCCTTCAGAGATCAATAATAACACTCGGTCTCTGTTATATATTGGTTCTCTGTTTTACTGTATGTTATACTCTTAAAGGGACAGTTCATGCACAAATTAAAAATGCAGAGAGAGTTTACTCTGGTGGTTCCACACCTTTATGCAATAATGTAAATAATTTGTATGCAATTTTTATGCAATTATGTAAATAATGTTGGATACCACATAATCGATTAGTGTTGAGACAACATGAAGGAGTTAAGTTAGTTTATTAGTTTTTACACATTTAAGTGGATTGAACATAAATCAGTTAAGTTGTCCCTCCAAAAAAATTCAACAGGTTGCTTTGGCTCTTTTTAAAATAAATACAAATAGCAAACATCATTTTTTTGAGTGTGAGATCTTTATTTTGTTCAACACAAAAGAAGATATTTTGAAGAATGTTTAAAACTGGTAAACACTGACTTCCACTGGAGGAAAAACAAGTATTATAGTAATCAATCGTTTTAATCTTCTTAATGTGTTTAACAGAAACTCATTCATTCATTTTCTTGTCGGCTCAGTCCCTTTATTAATCTGAGGTCGCCACAGTGGAATGAACCGCCCTTAACAGAAACTCATATAAATAAAATAATTAATTAATTCATTGTCTTGTTTGCTTAGTCCCTTTATTAATCTGGGGTCGCCAAAGAGGAATGAACCACCAACTTATCCAGCATGTTTTACGCACGAATGCCCTTCCAGCTGCAACCCATCTCTGGGAAACACCCATACCCACTCATTCACACTCATACACTACAGACAATTTAGCTTATCCAATTCACCCACAGCGCATGTGTTTGGACTTTGGAGCACCCGGAGGAAACCCACACCATAATGGGGAGAACATGCACAGAAATGCCAAACGACCCAGCTGAGGCTCGAACCAGGGACCTTCTTGCTGTGAGGCGATTGTGCTACCAACTGTGCCACTCATTAATTAATTAATTCATTCATTCGTTTTCCTTCGGCTTAGTCTCTTTATTCCTCAGGGGTCGCCACAGTGGAATGAACCGCCAACTTATGCAGCATATGTTTTAAACAGTGGATGCTCTTCCAGCTGCAACCCAGTACTGGGAAATACCCATACACTCTCACATTCACACACATACACTACAGCCAATTTAGCGTACTCAGTTCACCTATAGCACATGTGCAAACACCACGCAGAAATGCCAACTGGCCAAGCCGGAACTCCAACCAGCAACTTTCTTGCTGTGAGGCGACAGTGCTAACCACTGAGCCACCGTGCCACCCAAATAAAATAAAAAACAATAACATTATAGAAAATATATATTTTTTTAGTGCTTGTTTAAACTAAAACTACATAATTCTTTTTTTTCACTGCTGCCCCAGCGCCCCGGCCCCAGAAAAGTGGATGAAAATGTGATGAGATGACACTTATTTTTTGTATTATATTCAATCCAGTTGAATGTGTAAAAAAATTATAGCATTTTACAATGTGGAGGATGACGATAACAGAATTGTCTTGTTTGGCTGTTGCTTTAAAAAAAATAGAAGATTTTGCAGTGATAAAAACCATAGAAGAACCATTTTTGGTGCCTCAAAGAACCTTTCGGTGAACATATCTTATCATTCATTCATTTTCTTGTCGGCTTAGTCCCTTTATTAATCTGGGGTCGCCACAGCAGAATGAACCGCCAACTTATCCAGCATTTGTTTTATGCAGCGGATGCCCTTCCAGCTGCAACCCATCTCTGGGAAACATCCATACATACTCACTCACTCTCATACAGTATGGACAATTTAGCCTACCCAATTCACCTACACCACATGTCTTTGGACTTTTAGGGGAAACCGAAGCACCCGGAGGAAATGCCACGTGGCACCGAACATATCTTAGTAGAAAGATTTTTTTAGTGTACAAAAATGATGGCAGCATGGTGGCACAGTGGTTAGCACTGTCGCCTCACAGCAAGAAGGTCACAGGTTTGAGTCCCGGCGGGGTTAGTTGGCATTTTTGTGTGGAGTTTGCATGTTCTCACTGTGTTGGTGTGGGTTTTTCTCCGGGTGCTTCGGTTTCCACCTCAGTGAATTGATGAAGCTAAATTGTCCGTAGTGTGTGAGTGTGTGTGAATGTGTTTCGTTGGTTTAAACCACAGTGGTTACCCCTGGTTAAATGAGGGCCGAAGGAAAATGAATGAATGAAAAAAGCACATTTATAACCTAATGCAGTGGTTCTCAACTGGTTTGGCCACGGGACCCACATTTTTACATCGTCATCAAGCCGCGACCCAAAATTTTAGGAACTGTGATAAAATTTTAGGAATTATAATTAATTTGTATTTATTTGTTAACATACACAAGTAGTGACAGAAAAATCATGAGGAAATCAGCAAGACTTACAAATAAACAATATTTTATTGCTGACATTTAACAAAATTTATCAAATTATAGAAATATTACAAAGTAAAAACAACAAACACTGTAAACAGCGGTTAGGGGAAGGAAAGGTTGTTACCATAAACAAAACTGAACTGTTAATAAAACATGAACACTGATCCTGTTGAACAGAACAAACCAGCTAATTGTAAAATGATTAAAATATTCATAACCATTTTTACATCTAATATGACAGCAATTATAAACATCTGTTTCACTGAACAGTAATCTGGGAAGATAATGAGATAACTGAGGATGTGCTTTACTGATGTGATAAGAGTTTCAAAGTCAGGAGTGATGGTAGACAGTGCTGCCCGAAGATCGTGCTCTATGTACAACCTGTTCCTCTGCTTGGAGTCAAGCTGCACCAAGGAAGAGAAGCCACTTTCATACAAGTACGTAGTTCTGAATGGGATGGGTTTGATCTCACTTTACTGAATTTCTGTTTCAGCGTCTTATCACATGACAGCTCCACCAGCTGACTCTCTGTGTTGCTCGGTAACGTGACGCTTTCCACGTCGATTCCAAAGGGAACGGTTGTCGCGCGTGCAATTCAAAATAAAAGTCAGGTATACGCAAAACAAGTTAAAAATTAAACTTTTGTTGTTTTTTTGACCACACACTTCGCGCCCCACTGAAAATGCTCCTGCGACCCACTTTTGGGTCGCGACCCACCAGTTGAGAAACACTGACCTAATTAACCTTTTGTAAGATTTTTTTATCTCAACAATTGTTTGTGGAATAATATAAAGAGGCATTAATAATTAAAAGGATAGTTTTCACAAAAATTGTCAATTAGAAAAGTGGCTTGAAAATTTTATGAATTTATGTCTTCTGGTGTGGCGACACGGTGGCACAGTAGGTAGTGCTGTCGCCTCACAGGAAGAAGTTCGCTGATTCGAGCCTCGGCTGGGTCAGTTGGCATTTCTGGATTGAGTTTGCATGTTCTCCCAGTGTTCGTGCTGGTTTCCTCCGGATGCTCCGGTTACCCCTACCAGTCCAAAGATATGCGGTACAGGTGAATTGGGTAAGCTAAATTGTCCGTAGAGTATGTGTGTGAATGAAAGTGTATGGATGTTTCCCAGAGATGGGTTGCAGCTCGAAGGGCATCCGCTGCATAAAACAAATGCTGGATAAGTTGGCGGTTCATTCCACTGTGGCCACCCCAGATTAACAAAGGGACTAAACCGACAAGAAAATGAATGAATGAATGAATGAATGTCTTCTGTTGAACTCAAAGAAGATGTTCTGTAGAATGTTGGAAAAAAGCAGCGATTGACTTCCATGGTAGGAGCACAAAATACTGTGGAAGTCAATGGTTGAATGAAACTCAAACCGGTTTGGAGCAAGTGAGTAAATGATGACAGGAATGTTTTGTTGGGTGAACTGTCCCTTTGAGAGTGGACCTGTGTGGAAATAAACCTAAACAAGCTAATGTGTTGCTTTACTTGAATGACATTTAAAAAAATTTGCATGGTTTATTTTTAGATGCATGCAGTGTTATGTAAAGTTTGTGTGTATTTGTGCGTTTATGTGTGTTTGTGTGTGTGTGTGTAAGGCATTTTGTTTTTAGGGTGTACTCACACTATGTACATTTGCCTTGAGCAAGCAAGCTTGTCCCCCCTCCCGTCTCCCCCGACGGCCCGCACTCACATTACAATCGGGCCTGAGCACGCTTACGTCACCGATGATGTGCTGTTCAGTTTACGAAGCGCTCTCGCTCAGCACAGTGGACATTTCTGAAAATTATTTTGGTTCAGACAAGAAATAGTTCAACAAGCAACAATATCCATAAAGCAAAACGGAAAATAAATAAACTATTTATATGTAAATTATTTAAATAAATAACAAATATATATTTAAATAATAAATAAAATATGCGTAGACACAGTAAACAAACAAATAACAGCATGATATTTTAACATGCAGACATAACGTATGAGAAAATGTATTTTACATTTAAAAGTCATTGAAAAAAACAGCAACGCAGCTATGAATAAAAAGCACATCTTGCATATTATTCATTTTATATTTACCCTGTTATCTACAGAAATAAGGAATAGAATCATACGACTTTATACAGAACACAAAAATATACTTATCCCCGCTCTCATTCTCAAGCCACAGACAGTCTTTGGTCAAGCTCGTGGATCGCTGGTTTGCATTTTGGATAACAAGCCGGACGAGAGGGATGCCGGCCTGCTCTTTGCCTTGTTACAGTGCTGCCGGCCAAAGAAAATTTCTTTCGCTTAGTGAGCTGGTGGCAGGGATAGCAAGAAATAATTCGCTAGCTTGGATAGTAGAGAAAATCGATGCTCATTACATAACCACCATTCCAGAGGATTCCCTGTGGTGTTAGTGATTATGTTAATAATGTAAATAATCTTGAATTTAATCCTCAGCTGTAGTTGGAAGCTTTAACCTTGGATCGTGGTGTTTATTGTATGCGTTTGTCGTATTGAAGTCATTTATAAATGCTCGCCCGAGTAGTCGATTGTTTCTGAGAGCGCCGACTAGTGGTTGAAGTAGTCGATCGCTCGACTAGTCCATGCAAGCCCTACTGCTGAGTAACTTTTACTCAATTTAGAGAGGACCAACACTCTGAACTGAGTAAATTTTACTCAGAGGATTTAGCTGTGTTACATGGTGATTTAACAAGCTATATGTTCGGGTGGGAGTTAAGCCTGAAATATAGATGGTCAAAGGTTAAATGTTGATGTAACTGATTCATCCTGGATGTCACTGATGACCTTGTGGACATCACAAACTAGATAAAAAGAGAGCACACTCTGTTTCGGCGTCTCACACTCTGCAAAGAAGGTCAGACGATCATACAGCAACGGTATTTCTGCAGAGTGTGAGACGCCGAAACAG